>JAPMOB010248466.1:0-10257 GCA_029875015.1 Lepomis gibbosus
GGTAAGTGGTTTATTTAGATAAATTTGGTCTTGAATAATGTAATACAATAATGTACATTTTGCTGGTGTACATACTTCATGTACTCATACCACATCCCCACACACAAACTAGACACAATGGATGTGATGTACTTCAATGCACAAGGGATGTAATAAAACTGCAAACAAAACAAGCAGATCCAAAAAGCATATCACGAGCTCATTATGAGCTGTAATGAAATACACTGTGCAATATGAGGTTGTAAATAAACCGCCGTGTTTTTCCATTTTGGGTACTGAGCTAACAGCACAACAGACATTACAATATCATTGTGCTAACTTGTTCCCACAACCTTATTTTTTTTGTGTGTGTGTGTGTAAATCTATCCAAACAGCCATGTTATCCTTCTGTTTCTCAAGTAAGAATCAAGTTTTCTTTTGCCAAAGTGTGGAAAGTTAACGTGAGTGGTGGGCAAACTTCACCATTTGTTTTGGTTTGAGTGCTTCCGTTCGCTTTTGAAAATCCCTCTAAATGAGGAGCACCCACTTTTTCTAACTGTGATACATTCAACACTATGACGTACAGTATTATATTACCCATGAGTACTAACGTAATAGGCTATTCAAAATAATGACGTAAACCAAATCATACTGAGATGTACTCTAATATGTCGGTTCACCTGTTCACCTTAAGATCTTCATTTTTCTGCACGATTGTGAATGTATGATAAAGACTAAATATTATAGCTATCATCACAGTTTTGTTTAGCTCTATGGAAAGAAAATACAGTCATGCAGAGAATAAAAGCAACAGCAACCACAGACAGTTCTCTTTAGTCTTTCCCTTGGCTGTGGAATCGCATTATATTAAAACAAGCATCTCCAATATGCTCAATTATTTTCAGCTCATATTGTTCGTTTCCTTGTCCTAACTGTGGGTTGGAGAGAGAACTAGTGTTTGAGGCCTGGTTAAATGAAAGGAGGATCTTTTCTCTCCCATATTCAGACTGCTTTCCATCAGTTTTGCCTCATTGGCCCCAGTGTATGTGCTGCAGGAGATGGTTGAGATGAGAATGCCACAAATGGCCTGAAACTAATGTTGGCCTCCCTCACCCCGCAGATTTACAGCACTGTCCAAATACTTTCTATTTTTCTTTTCTTCTTATTTCAATCTCAGCCCCTTCCTCCCTTTTCCATCTCCCACCCTCACTGCTTTTCTGCTTTTTTCAAAAGGACTATTTCTTGCCATCTACCTCAGTATCAATTTAACTCAAGTTGTTTTTCAAACTCTCCATTTCCACTGCACTTACATCTATCATGTCAAATAATTTGACAGCAAAGGCTCGGAAGCATATTCCATTTCAGCACAATGGTAAATCAATGACATCAAAGCTGCACCACTAGTGGTTGAATTCATGACTGAATTGCACATGTCAAGGTGAAATGGCCAGCAGTGGGTATGGTGCACTTGTACAGTACACTGTTGGTGTGTATGTGTATATGTGCGTGTGTGTGTGTGTTTGTGAGAGAGCATTTTTTTTTATTTGTTTTGAGGATGTGAAAGTAGCTTTCAGAAGCTGAACCAGAATATTGCCATCTGAGCTAGAGTGCTGTGATGATGATGGTGGCAATATCAGAATGCTTTGGAAAATAACCTAAATAGCAATATCAATATAACGACTGTGAAGAAATAAATGAAAGCTTTATGATAACATAAATTATTATTCACAATTAAAACAGCAAGGACCTTATTTTATATACAAAACTGGATTAGTCAAATGTACAGCATCAAAGCTACATTAACCTGTCATTGTATTCAGTTCTTTCTCCACTCTCACTGAATCAAAGAGAAAACTACCACCGGTCCACACACCTCCTTTGGGCGTGTCATTTGCATCATTTGATGCTTGCAAAGCTGTAATTACACTCTGAGGGTTAATTGGTCTTTTTAAACCTAGTGAACCTGACTGTGTGAAGGCTGGAGTGTAAAAACACAGGCGAATAAAACTCAAAAGAGTTTCCACAGCACAGAAGAGCTAGTGTGTACTGAAATCAAGTGCATAAGCTTTAAAGGTTGTTCTTGGCCACTTCTGAGACCTGCAAGATAAAGCACCAAATCCCCCTGTTCCTCTCCTCAGCTGCCTGTCAGAATGGAGAGTTGTGTTGCAGAGAGCGCAGAGGACAGACGAGCTCAAAGAGCAATGGACAGCATGAGTCACATCCCCCATGGTGCACTGCTTTCAGCTATGGCTGAGGCCTAAGACACACCTACACTGTGTTCACATACAGTATAATGCAAGCAAGTTGGAAGATCTTCCCTCACACACACATACTGCACATGCTTGTGCGCAAACACACACACACACACAATCACAAACACACACAATCATACACACACACACACACACACACACACACACACACACACACACACACTAAAACCTACACTAAAACCAGCCAAACACTCACATGGCCACACGCACAAAGGAAGCCCTTGAGGTTGAGGTTTAATCCAACCATCACACACCCAACATGTGAAAAGGGGATAAAAGAGGGTCCATTTCTCCAGCAGGGCAGCACAATTTGGTGCCTCCCCTGACACTCCACGGCCCTGCTGTGTGTGTTTTTGTGTGAGGGTGAGTGTTTCCATGCTTTGGTGGAAAATCTGCCCTCTTGTCGACATATTGGGGAAAGACGATTTCCGTAATCCGGGAGTGTAAGCCTCGCTGTACAAATGGGCGTGAGGGACTTTGTGTGTGTGTGTGTGTGTGTGTGTGTGAGAAATGCCAGCAGAAAGCTGCACTTCTGTGTGGGTGTCTGATAAGAGGCATAGAGTGAGGAGTGTTTAGAGCAGAAGCACAGAACTGAGTTATGATCCTTCCATGGGAAAAATGCTTTTGATTTTCCTTATTTTTAACAATCACTGTTAGCCACTGGTTGTAATTAAGAAGCTGTTCAGTACATATTTTTGATTGTGAGAACTGTAGAGTTTCAGAATTTTTTTACTGTGAATGGGAGCTGAGTTGCAGGGAATCCTTTTGCCTCTTAGGGCCAGATGTAAAAACGGAATGTAACGGAGTGTAAGTGGAAAATCCATGTTTACCATTAAACTGGTATTAGTAAAAGAGGAACATGTGGTCAGAATGTGCCCCACTCATGCATACTTCAGTCTGACCTGTTGTTCACACCTCTTTCTAGAGGCAACGTATGCCATACGGCGGAAAAAACAGAAGAGAGACCAAATCCAAGTTGTAAGGTTGTAAGCCTATTCCCTAAGAACCTGCACATTGGCCTTCAAATGTTTAGTTTAATGATTTTTGATTCTCAACTGAATTATTGTTTTTATATATTCTGCTTAGGCATTTTCCACTGTATGATGATTTTCCTGTGGCCTTTAATTCCATAATTTATTGCATAATTTAGAGGGATAAGTGTGTTTTTTATGCTACAAACTAAACCACTTGCTTAATATTGATTGACTATACCTTCCCAACATTTAATGACAATGACTATATCAAATATTGCAGCTGTGCATGGGGATGGCAGCTCTGGTGATATTTGAGGACCTTGCCAATGCAATTGCTGTAAAATTGTAATTATTCTTTAGATTGAGAGACTGACAGAGCAGACAGAATATAAGTATTTATATTCAAGAAGTTAATTAAAACCACGTTTAATTTTTTTTTTTACTTTACTCAAATTTGCATATGCACTTCTTTAAATCTGCCGAAAAGAGTGTGTGTGCAGTATTTCCTTTAGTCATGAATCTATATGCTCTATCTGGCTCCTGGTGACTGAGTGGTTAAAATACCACGCACCCTTTACGTTAACATTGTGATTTTGGCCAGGAATCTTTGTTGCATGCATTTTTCCTGTTTCTTTATACTGTCATCCTGTCAAATAAAATCTAAACATCTTTCAAAAAACCCAAACTGAATAATTTAAGTGAGCAGAGGAGTGGTAGTATCTTTGTTTGCCCTGTATTTAACATGCTTTGCCGAACTTTGTATGCAATTTTATTATTGTACGGTAATGTATAGTACAGCCTCTACTGAAAAACTGAAATGAACTGAACTCATTAGCATCTATCGTAACAAATTAACTAACAATGCTGTTAAACTGCTTTATTTGTTTGCTTAATTCTTATCACATTCTAATCGAAAGCATTCCTTTAACAAACAATAATCTCCAAAAATTTTTTGGATACCCAAACTCAGAACAATATACTGTAGATGTCATGATCACTCATCAGTTTAAATGTGCTATAATCTACAAAGAAATGTAGTGTGATAGTACACCAGTTATATTAACAGGTGTAGAAATGCCTGTGAGAGAATACTCATGGGTAATCCTTAGATCTATTCTTCTGAGACCAAACATGAAGTGGGTATTTATGTGCTTTCGAAGCAAGGATTTTTTCCCCTAGTTGTCTGTGGTGCCTAGAGGCACCGCAGACAAATCACCTGGCATCATGACTTAAATCAGAAACAAGAGCAGCGCTTTTAGCCTGCTGGGCCTGCTTGATAGAAAATACCAGAGTGTTGAGTCTCTTGGCCTCATGGTGATTGTAAAATATATTACTGTATATCCCACACTGTTCTGTCATGCCAGACCTGAGTATGTACTTAGAAACTATTTACGGGTTGGTTACCTTTCTTTGAATCTTAGCTTTTCTCTGCAAAGACAAGCTATATTAAAGTTTTGTAGTACACCAAAGACCTTCTGCATCAGGAAAAAATGTGTGGTGTTTTCTGAAACATAAAAACTGTCACTCACTCTGACAAGCATGTGAGGGAAGGGTCCTCTGGAGTTTTCAGGCACATTGATAGGCGGGATGACCCAGTCTCTCTTCTGTCGCCTCAGCCCATTGGCAGAAGAGCTCCTCTGATGTTTTCGAGGAAACTTGATAACTCTGGGTTGGGAGTCCCAGCCTCTTGACAGCATCTCTTCAACCTGAAAAGAAGATGCCCAAACATATCATATCATGCAGCATTTCTCATTGAATAACTTGTGCATGTTATCATTTGAAGAATGCTTTGTTGAAACGACAGGTTGAAAGATGAATCTATAAAGTGCTGTAAAATGACAAGTTGTCCCCTCTCTCAAATACTAACTAAAATACAGGGTGTCACGCTTAACAATAAAATCATTTTGGGAGAGTGACACACAGGCAAGTAAGCATAAATAAATATTTTTCTGAATGCTGCGGCATCACAATTCATGAGGCCCTTGGCAAGCCACACTCAAGCCACACAAGCCTGCCCAAGCCCTGTGCTTCTGCTTTAGAAAGAAAGACCTCCCCCAGGCTACATGGCTGGGTTTTGTCCACTGAGGTGCTGTGCTTTGTCTGCATCCCTTCACACATTTTTCAGGCAGACAACATTATTCCCGCCCATCCCTGTCCTCTCTGTCCCTGTTGAAGACAAAAAACAAAGTGACACTGCCATGACAGAAGCCTATCATCAGATAAAACATGTATTGATGAAATAAAGTGTAATGACGAGGGGAGCAGAGGAGAGAAACAGGAGGTCGCCCTGCAGTTCTGTCCATGCAGCATTTAGAAAACAAGCTACTCAAAATGTCACACACAACTGGTGAGATATCCATTTATTAAAGCACATTTTCATCAAAACAGCGTGTAGACCATACTGAGTCCAGAATCAGTACCTGAGTTGTTTGGATATGCATACCATTTCTTGAGGTACCTATGAATATCATACAGGACCATGGTATTATAGGCCACTCCTATGTAGGAATGTATGGGTGTATACAACTGTAATGACTTCTCTCTAGTTGTAGCTGCAGAGAGGAGATTGTGTTCTAACTCAGCTTGCCTGATGAAATAAGGGTTAGAAGAGTGTTTCTTCACCCAATCCTCTATGGTGTCCTCCTGTGTGAGATGGTTGTATTGCCGTAATCCACCTAATCCTATTGTTGTCTCTGTGCCCTGCACACACACACACACACACACACACACACACACACACACACACCCTCATTGGCAGTATGCCCTTGTCACCTGAAGCACAGTGGAAATCCGCCTGCTTCCCCCACCTGGAACACACAGACAACACAGTCATACAGGCAAAGACACACTTGCGCACACGAGCAACCACTGACACACTGCCATGTTGCCACGTTACACAGACCGGCAGCTCGTCCTATCAATATACACCTGGTTTGGCGAGTGTGAGCTACACCTGAGCAAACGCAGTGTACATTTTCCATCTTTTGTTTAAACTCTTAACACATTCACGGCTCACAGGATTGGACTGCAAGCTCAGTGCAGACCGCTGGACAGCTAGGGCTGAGGGTTTAGCTGGGCAAGAGCTTGAAGTAGAGGGAGCACAGCGACCGGGAGGATGGTTTGAGGACAGAAAGAACGAGGGGACCAGATGTGTTTCCCAGATAAGATAACTCTCGTTCCAGCTCCACTCATCCAAAACACTCACAGGTACCAACTGGCGCAGGGGAAGCAGGGTGCTGCCAGCCCCCTCCACGGGCGGCAGGTGGAATTAGTCTCTGTCTGTGAATGTGTGTGTGTTTCTGTGTGTATATTTGCTCATCTGAAACAAACAAAAAACACGGGAAAACAAACAAGTATGTAAAAAAAAGGGAATGGTGGATAAACACTCTCTGGCAGATGATGATGAATCATCAGGACTGTCTATGGTCACGTGCATGATGTCAGTGCATATGGAAAGTTGTAACATACAATATATAACACCACGACACTGCTCTTCCTCATCTGTGCTCAGTCCTGTGTGCCACTACCCTGATAAAGTCCTTATCAGCCTTTCTGGCTATCACCAGAAAAACACAATGAATAGTTGCCCTATATGCCAATCAGGCTGCTGACGAAGGCAGCCCATCAGGCCTGACAATAAGAAGGTTGAAGCATTCGATTGGTCAGGGCCCAACATTCCTCTGGAACTGAAGAAGAGAGACAGTCAGGCGGAGAGACCAACACGGAGACAGACAATGAAAGGAGATGTCCTTTATTGTAAGTGTGCTTGTGGATGATATCAGCGCAGTGGCTACATGTGACATGTCACTTTCAAACAGCATGGCAGATGACAGACTGTTGGCATTGTGACAATACCAGAATTACAAAGGGAAGAAAGAAAAAATGGCTCTCTATGGGCCGCAGGAAGCTAGGTGCTTATTAGGGTTTTTTTTTCTGTCTGAATGTGTGTGTATGAATAGTCATGCCTGCGTGCACATATGGGAAATCATGTGCGCTGGCCTTGATGCAAGCATGTGTGCACACGTACAAATGTGTAAAAATAACATATGTGCGGGTGTATGTGTTTGCATATGTGGATGACAAGGAGTCAGTTAGTGTGTCCCTGATGCGCCTGGGGCTCCTGAAACCCAGAGGCTGGCAGGGCCAGCTGGCATCTCTCTCCTCCCAGGCAGTCTGCACATTGCTGGGGCATTCTTTAGGCCTGCAGCCCCCAAGCCCTGGAACTAACATCTGGAGGTTATCAGTCTGACAAACAGGCAGAACAATACAATAAGAGTGTGTGCTCATTTCCCATTTTCTGTTCAGTGTGGCTCTGAAAACATTTTATTCTGGTCTTTTGATGTTATTTTTTAAGTCTTTGGTGCTGCAGTTCCCTTTGCTGGTTCGCTATGATACAAAAAGAGATCAGAGTGCGAGTCTTCAGTAAGGAGAATGTTCTCCCATGAGATATTCTCTCAAAAACTAAAGTGAAGAAATAAAACATTTAAATCTAACTTTGGATAAAAAAGTATTGAAATCCATGGCTCTTATTTGCCTGTTGAGAATTGCAGCTTTCCAGTGTGGATTGTCAACATAATCAGGCTATTATCACAAAGTTAAAGCACACAGCAAATGCGCAACCATCCAACCCTGCCGGTGTTGCTTTTCAATGACCAGTGGACCTCAGGGTCCTACGTTCCACCCTGCTGCCGACCTTCGCTGTAATCTACCTTGAACAGGTGAGGCTGTCTGGGGAGAGTGTGGTAAAAATGCTAATCAAATAAGCACTAAAACCCGCTTCGGCAACCAGTCGACTCCAAATCCAGTGGTGCATAACTGATGGGCTCTAAGCTGGTGGAGAAGGCAAACCAACGTGCCATGAAATCAGTACGAGTTGGAGAGCACTCAACGAGCCCTACCTGTGTGAGGTGCGATAGCCTGAGTACATAAACACAGCGAAAAGGGCTCTCAGGCCAAAGATGCTCTACACTTCAACTGCTGTGGTATTGCACACCGGAAAATTAAATACTGAAATGAACTGGTTGAACATGGAGCACATTCCAAGTATGCTAATTTCAGCTACTAAAACAGTACAGTGAGAAACTAAGCCAGTTATTAAAAGCAAATCAATGCACTCTCACTGCTATACAACAAAGCAAGCATAAGAGAAGAGTGCCACGGTATTCTGTATTGAAGCCAATTCATCTGAGTAGAGATGAACCAAGCACACAATTTGTTACACAGTATCTCTCTCTACACATTATTTGTCTCTACACAGAGCTGGTGAACAAAATGAGTTGTTATTTGAGCAGCTGTCTGTCTTTTAATCGCCATTTGGAAGAAAGGGATATCCTGAGCTGTTTATATTCTCTGCTGCCATCGCCATGTTGATTCCGCAGAGATAGGTTGCGGTTAGGTGATGCGATTATGATAACCTTTCTTCTAAAATAACTATTGACTTTCAGAACAAAGAGATGGGCTCAGATATCAACTACTCACCTCCATGTGTGTTTACAGAATTGGAAAAGAAAATGGGCCACACAGTTCAAAACCACTGCAATGCACTGATAACACTGGTAAGCTTTAACGTAATTTCCAAGAAATCATGTGAAGTCATAGCACTAAGCTGCACACAGAACACTCCTGTTAACTGACTAACTGACTTCACTAGTTTATGATACAATATATCAAAGGATAACCAATAAGGGTCTGTTTAGCTTCTTAGCTCACTGCTGCTTACAATAGAAAACAGCAGCATTTTACTATTAGTTGGTAGGCTGCCTCTTTCCAAACTCAGAAGTTTCTTTTGGCAATCAAGGAAAATGTACAGCATCTCAGTTAGAGAGGACGGGACTCCCTTGTTTATTTGTGTCACTGTAATTAAAGGGGTATATTTATACCACAAACGCAGACACAATTTAATTCAAGTGAAATAACATACGTAAACATTTTGTGGCTATGCAGAAACGGACAGTATAATTTGAGCTTTAGTTTGGACTGCATGGCAATGCTGGTCAGTTGTGCGGTCGATCACTTTGTCCCACACATAAATATCTCAACTATTTGATAGATTGCTAGGCCATTTTGTACAGACATACCGTACATAGTCTACAGACACATTAGACTGCTTTTAGTGACCCCCTGACTTTTCCCCTAGCGGAACCATAAAGTTTACATTTATACTTTTTAGTGAACTGTCTAGACAGGACAGATTGAACTAAAATTTAGTATAGACATGTACCCCTCAGAATGATGGTGATCTACCATTTAACCTAAAGCACCAATGTGCCATTAATTTAGTGTAGCTGTGGTTTTAGGTAATAATGTTGTAATTATGTGTTTCAGTTGACTTATAAGTACTTTTCCTTGTTCAATCGTACAGACTTTCAAACTGATGGAGAGAGGCAGGGAAGGCAGCAAGAAAAGACAGCAGGGAACAAGATGTCCAGGGAAACTCAACCCCATGACCTCGCCCACAGAGTCAGAGGCTTGTCTGCAGGGCTGTTGGACACTGCAGCAGGTCACAGGTCAAACCAGACTCCGCTACTTTATATATAACAAATAAAATGAGCCAACCAGATAGAATATATCTTGTGCAAAACTATGATCACTTATAAATGTCATACTTCCCACACGAAAAGAATATCCACCAATATGCCGCATTCCCTCATTCACACTGAACAAATGTTTGCGACATGTGCAGAAATGACTATAGACAGAAAAAGACGTGTAACACAAAACCGACATTGGCTTTTCACATAGACTTTGTCCGGGCTCAGATACCGATTCTGTCCCTTTCAAACAGCGTAGAGAGCCAGATTGGTGCAATACTCCTGGAAAGTAATGCAATATGAAATTGCATAATGTTTCACTCAATTCCTGACATTCTAGCAGTTTTAATAATGTGAGTCCATCAGAAATTGCAGTGTTGGACTGTACAGTGCGTAACAAGCAACAAATATATAAATATATTAAATTAACCTACAAGTGTTTTTCATATTTTTTAGTAACATCATCCTGTAGCACAAACTGTATTTTAATAATAGTTTTAT
>JAPMOB010248467.1:0-18181 GCA_029875015.1 Lepomis gibbosus
GTGTGTGTGTGTGTGTGTGTGTGTGTGTGTGTGTGTGTGCGCGTGTGTGTGTGTGTGTGTGCGTGCGTCTGTGTTTGTTTGGTAAATTAGACATTCACCCCCTTTTTTGGAAAACAGGCACTTGCTCGGGCCTGTAATGACTCCAGCTGGACAGTGGCAATTACGGCCTGGATGCACATACCCAAAAGAGTCCGGCCTGGCTGGCAGGATCACACGGCAGAGTTGCAACAAAGCACTGACAGGCAAAGCCCACTGTCCTCTGGCCTCGGCACGAACAGGTGCACAGTCGGACTCAATAGGCTCCCATCTCGCCTTGTACCCATTCCTTGTGCCATATGGATACGTCTCCCTCTCTGGGAAACAGAAGCTGGTTTGATGTGTGGTGACCTCTTGCATGGATGGGGATGAAGGCGTAACACTTTAAGGCATAGAGTGTGAATAACTGTGACTGTACTGAGTCTGAATAAATAGCAGATACTGCCTTTGCGTGCATCCCTTTTGAATAAAGACAAGGCGCGTCATGCGTCAAAGCATTCAGACCTGTGAGGACTTTATATCTTCAACTTGGGACCCATCAAGACTTATCTTTGATTTTTTTCTGTCTTTTAAAGTTTGTTTTTTGCATGAATAAGGGCCGCTACCTGCACCCACACTGCTCCACCACCATGTCCTCGTACTGTTTGTACACCACGTTATTGCCTGAGTCTATGTACAGGATGCTGATGGGGCTGAGTTTGGTGGGGACGCAGCAGCTGGGCGGGGTGCTGTTTGGGTCCATGGAGTTCATGAGAGTCTGTATGATGGCGTGGTTGGTCGGCTCGAGGTGCGACCTCAGGGGGAAGTCACAAACCCCCTCGCAGTGGTACGCCTCGTAATCCAGGGGCGCGATGATCCAGTCGTCCCAGCCCAGCTCTTTGAAATTCACATGCAGCGCCTTTTTGCTGCATCTGGATTTTGATTTCTTCCCATGCCTCTTCCCGTGCCGGTTGCTCAGCGCGGTCCTCCGCCGCCGCCGAGGCCCCTCGCCTTTAACCCCCCTCAGCGACACCCCCTCCTCCTTGGCTGCCTTCACCACCGCCGCCTCCTCCTTCTCGCCGACCGACCTCCGCGACTTGATCTTCTCCTTCATCTCGTTGAACAGGTTCTCCCTCTTCTTGGAGCGGGTGTACGCCACCAGGATGGCCTTCTCCCGTTGGGACCGGCTGCTCCTGTCCAGCCCCAGCTGCCTCAGGTCCACCTCGGTGTCTGATTTGCCGAGAGTGACGCGGAGCTGGAGGCAGAGCTGGTTCACCTGCTGATGGTGATGGTGGGGGTGATGGTAATGACTCTGGTGTGCTTTGAACATTTCCCACACGTCCAAAACCTCCCAGCCGCTCTTGGTGGAATCCAGCGGGTCCAGTGACCTGGAGTCCAGCAGTTTGTCCGAGCGGCAGGGGTAGAGCTGTATGTCGTACAAACCCGTCGTCTGCAGGGAAGTCTGCAAATCCCCAGGCGCTCTCCTAAATATCCTTAATTCCGCCCCGACTAGCTCCTCTTTGTCTGAAAGGGTTGAGACATCAAACAGATACCTTTGTCTTCGCAGAGGAGAGTGCACAAGATCGTCTGCAAGGATAAAAGAAGAAAATAATTGCAGTCAGATTCACTTAGGGTGTACAGTGTTCAGAAGGATGGAGGGAGGGAGGGAGGGGGACTCACATTCTCCCACAGAGGCCCTCTCTCTCTCTCTCTCTCTCTCTTTCACTCTCTCTTGTTTTTCAAATGTCCACCCTGAACCTGCCGGAAACAAAGTATAGCTGACAAGTCCTCAGTTTGGGTGAGAGTATAAAAACTGTATACAGTTTATTATCGGTAAAAAAAAATCTATTAGACTATGATCATATGTATAAAAACTCTAGGTTATTTTGAGTTGATTCCATTCAAACAGAGCTCTCCTGATAATAAAATCTGGTGCATCTTTCATAATGTTAAAGGCTGAATGGGGGTTAAGTTTACAAACCCTGCTTTAAGGCTGCCTCCCTTAAATTGCGGTTCCTTGAGTTTCTTAATTTCATTTCATGCACATGAAC
This sequence comes from Lepomis gibbosus, assembly GCA_029875015.1. NCBI lineage: Eukaryota > Metazoa > Chordata > Actinopteri > Centrarchiformes > Centrarchidae > Lepomis > Lepomis gibbosus. Next base: position 2,067 of record JAPMOB010248467.1, read on the forward strand.
AATTTGAAATTATATTGGGATTAAAAGGACACAAACTCCATGTGCAGGAAGAAGCATCTGATCTCGCTTGCCCCCCACAAAACAAAAATATTTTATGTATTTATCCACTAATCACCCATCATCATAGGACCTAATTTCATTTCAGATATTGCAGTGACAATAATCCAATAAAAATCTGGTGAAAATGTAATGTCAGGCCACTTTTAATCAAAGCCAGCATGTTTTTTTAATGAAAATATCTGCTGCTTTCATTTCACTTGATGACAGACTGATTATTAATTTCCAGCTCCTTGACAGAGTGGAAGTAAACTTTTCATTCTTTACAGTCTTAAAAACGTCTTAAGTCTAAGCAGCAGTCAGAACTTCAGAAGTGTGGCTAGTTTTCTTTTTTTACTGAACTCTCTCAGAGTTGTAAAGCAAAGACAGGAAGAAAAAACAACAACAACAAGGGACCTAGTGATGTGAAGGCCCCTGGTTGCTGTCAGACACAACGGACCGAAGGCGACATACTGTACACTCAACTGAACAATGCACAATTAATGCATTATTCCCTGCTGGAGACCCAGGAGGCCTGCAAATATTCCATCAAGGCGAACCAATGAGACTGAAATACAACAATGCAAGAAAAAGGGGTAGAGTTTTTTTAAATGGTGAAAGTATCGTCATTCAACAAAATGAGTTCAGCCTGTTTGTTTAAATACATTTAGGATCGGAATTATTCATGTTTAGCATAATTATTAGTTATTATCGCATAGCAAGCTGCAACCTAAAGCTTATTAAGGTATACATACAATTAAATATTTCTTGGTTTTATTTTTTTTGTACCATTTTCCGTTTAGATCTTTTGTTCTTATAAAAAGAGAAAACTTCAGCAAATAGGGGTAAATACAACATTACCACACTGACATTTTCCCTGCAGCCATTGTCAGTATTTAAAGTAAATGCAGAATACGATGATCAAGACAATTACATTAAATTCGAGAGAATTCTCGTTGATTTACGATGGTGTGGGTGAGCAATGACTTTCTTTTTAAATGTTAAATGTGTTCACTTGTTTGGAAACTTTTGGTTTCTAACCTCAAAGCAGAATTAAATTGCTTGTTGAGATGGCTGATTTGTTGTCTAAAAAAAGAGAGAAAAGAAATAAAAGCGTGTTGCGTCGGCTCTATTTCTGCCTGAGCGTGTTTTTTAAAAATAAAAGTGACATACCCACATCTAAACTCTCCTGGGATGTGATTTGTAAAACTCGTTCTAAAGAGATATTTGAATCTAGCTGTCACTTTCCCTCTGTGAAGCCTGCCGAGTCAAACAGTAAAAGCAGATTGAAACCTTGTGCTCGTTTCAGTGACTTTGTGCGTATGGTCTGCATTAAGATTCTTTTTTTTATAAGACCTCAAACAAATCGAATACAAGCTCACCAAATAATTAACAGTTCTGAATTCCCAACTTCCTCATTAAAGCACTTCCCCTCTTATATTTCATCTCATCCTGCCAACGACAACATTCCCCTTAAAACGTGCCTGCACGGGGTGACTGACTAACTGACTGAACACACTGTTGGAATTATTGAGATATTCGTGTTGACAGTCAAAAAAACGTAAAGAGTTTTCTTAATTTCATTGTTATGTAAAAAGCCATTTTCCCATTACGCTTAAGATGCTTGACGGTGGATAATTGGGGGAGAATGGGGGCGGATTTTATTGCTTGGTTAAAACGGCATCCTGTGCACTTTTGTTTGACCTTGTTGCTTGTGTTTGAACAAATGCAAAACATGTTTTTGTCATCTATGCCTCTGTTTAGAGAGAGAGAGAGAGAGAGAGAAAGAGAGAAAGAGAAAGAGAGAGAGAGAGGCCGGGCGGCACCATCTGCGCTTTAATGAGTTACCCCAAGTGCCAAAAGTAATTTTCAGATTCGGGTTATTCTTTTCTGATCTTGCCTTTTCTGACCTCCAGGAAACACCCCGCCTGGTTTTATAAGCACATTTCATTTACCTACAAACGTGTGAACGCCAAAGAAGCCGTAGATCATTGGTGCAACTCGGTAAAACCTGTCTCTGGATGGATGAATAATGCGTAAAAGACACAAAACCTGTTACTTTATGCGTCAAAAGCAAGCTGCCCCAGTGTGTATTTCTTTCCTGATGGAGGTGATCTGAAGGAAAACTCCCAGCTGAGGTTCACTCTGCAGGTTAATGCAATGCAACACTTAGGGGATGCTGGGAGGAATCCCGAAAGAAACCGAAGGCGCTTGAGCTGAAAGAACGGGAAGAAAAATAATTTTCCGTAATTAAAGTGGCGGTCGCAAAGGGAGGTTCCACAGTAAAAAAAAATAGGAACCACTTCACAGCCGAGGAAGTGCTCTTTCATTTTTTTCCCCTCGTCGTTTTTTGGTGATGTGCCCATCGTGGCCGAGCTGGGTCATTATGGAAGAATAGACAGTGTTTGATATGTTATGACATGAACACTCAATTAGATCACCGAGTTCAAATACTCGAATCAGCCGTTCGATGCCAAGCACCTCTCAGAGGGTCCAGCTCGGGGTCAGAGCCAGTGACACATCACATCAAAATCAAAGGAGAAACTGAAGCGTTTTTATATCAAATCAGTTCACACTGCAAGAAATTGCCAAACGGACGAGCCTTTTAGCTTCAGATTCATCCTCTTTTGTCTGAAAGCGAGCAGTTGTGAGAGATATTACCACGCATGTTCAATGCAGTTAGATTTTTTTTTAAGTAAACTTAACAAATACGTTTTTTAATTTACATTTTATTGAACATAAATCCTAAAAAAGTCGATTTGCACTAGAAATACTTGCGCCTCAACAAGTAGGTAGATACTTTGATTTAAGCAGCCGAGTCTGGACTAAATAACTCGTAATGATTGATATTTTTTGCAGCGCGCAGATGAGGCTCGGAGTGTTTCAGACAGGAGGGGAGCGCAAACAAAGATAGCTTTTATTTCTCCTGCAAAGATTAACTCGGCTTATGTCCCCTTGTGTGCGTTGGATGTGTTTGTGTTTATCAGAGTCTGTTTGTCCTCTCAGGCTGGTCAAATCACTTGGTTACACATGTTAACTGACCCAAACACCTGCTTCTCACACAGAGCTGCTCTGCCATGGCCCCCAGCTTCCTTTGTCAGCACAAGTTGGCCGAACTGGGCACGATAATGACAACAGATTGAACTTTTTTTTAACATGTGCCGGATTTCGGGGTTTAAACTTAGTTTGCGCTTTAAATCGGCAGTCTGCTTTAAATCGTTGGACTTATTTAGTATTGTTTGCGTTTGGAGATTGATGGGAACAATCGAAAATGAACCACCGAGTGTTTTCATATAACTGAAAGAAAAGTTTCCTCTGTATTCACGTGGAGGATGGGAACAGAACAGTTTTTTTTTTTGCTGCAACCTGCACTGCAGTGATTTACAGCCTTAATTTAGAGAGCGCCTTAATTAGTGTTTTACAGTCGTGTTACCCAGAGGTTAATTTAAGTGTAATATAACTTAATACTCGGGGGAAAAAATCACGTTTCAGCGACTTTCCAGCAACTAGATCCAATTAAAATCACAAAATTGTTCCTGAACAACATACAATCCTGAAGCTTTCAACACTTATTCTTGTGATTCATCGATATTTTAAAAAATGCAGTTGAACTTTTTTTGCATGATCTAAACCGTGCGTAAAAGTTGCTGCTGCAAGCTTGGTTTTCTGTAGTTTTCTTGCATTACTGTAGTCTTTAGCCACATTTCATTCAGATCTTTAAAGAAGAGAATATTAGACCAGTCAGTTGAGGAAAAGCTGTGCCACAGAATTATGCAAGAATGAGCTGGAACTGAACTGGCAGAGCTGGCAGCGGACTTCAACCAACCTGTTCCCCTGTCCACAAAACTTGTTATGGTGTTGGCAGATTTAGAGGAGCGGAAAAAGCTTGCGTTTAGTCCGAGCTTCTCCGCAGTCGAGTATGTCCTGTATATAGAGAGCATGTAGTCATGCGGCACAATTGCGTCCTTTGGGTCTTCTTTATGATGGCCCACGATAGGATGCGAAGAGGCAAAGATGTCTTTTAGGAATTTGGACGACCTTTGTCCGTCCTGATGAGAGACCCTGGCTCCCTTGTTTCTCCTCGGCGCAGAGGGAGAGATGATAGCAGCAGACTGGAAACACGGTATATTCCCAAGGAAAACAAGGAGCAGGCCCAGATATAGCGTAATGAGTCGAGATGCGTCCATGGCTGGAAGAGTCACCGGGAGATGTTACGAAGCTCTTTATTTCCCGCGCAGTGAAGTTGGATTCTGGGGGCCGCCGGGAGTCGGAGATGGTGTGCGCGTCAGGGTCGGAGGACTGGTACTTTTGCGCTCTCCGGTCGCACCAGAAGAAGTGCGTTTTGCGCTCTGGACTCGACACAAGAGCGGAGACTGTTGGGCCGAGAGAAACACGCCCACATGGTCGCTCAGTGCAGGGCTTCCCAAACAATTTTAATGTCCCAGACCTCCAAACAGACGCGCACTAGAGCCAACGGACCGCCACAAGATACAAACACGAGAGCCCATGTGTGAAAGCTTTTGTTGATGGCAGTCCACAGTCCACACTGTCCATAGAGAATACCGGTTTACTTCATTTGGGAGGACAGTGACTTAAATTATGATATTAATTTGTTACTCAAATTGCATTTAAATTAAACTATTGTATTTTTTGTCTATTTTGCTCCTTCCTCAATGACTTACTTTAAACACAGGTTTAGACTAAAAGCACATGTCTGAGCAGCACAAAGAAACGTCCGTCATTACCAAGTTTATAAACGTGGGCAAAGTAGATGTAGGTCCACACAGTTTTCAGGAAAAAAACTAAAACAGAGTTTTAGGGTTCCTTATCACAAAGTCTTTGGAGCTTCCAAGGACACGTCAGATCAGATCAGATTAGATTAGATTTTACGCACAGATAGGCTGAAGACACTGTGTGAACAAGGGGATCATAAAACAGTGCCTTTTTGTTAAAGAAACATCATGAGTTTTGCAACTGTGTTTCACACGTTGTTTACTGGAAGATTTTTTAAATTATACTAAATTAATATTAAAACAAGGAAGGTGGAATTTCAGTATTTGATCTTGTTGAGCGGATGACATTTGAAGAGAAGCGAATTAACTCCCCGAAACAGGCAAATGGTTAAATACGCTGAGGGCCGAGGTCTCGTGCATTTAAATGTAACCTAGAGGTGTGTGATCACAGTAAACCCAAAATATTCAGCCTTAGTGTGGAGTCGTTTAAACGCTTTAAGCACATTTTAAACAACACCAGTGACCTCTAGTGGTCATTCCCTTTTATTACAACCCGACGCTTCCCACATAGAAAGAAAGCAGGGCAAATGCTGCATTCACGTCATCTGGGAAACACTGGTTGTATTAGTCTACGTTTCACAGCTGCACAGTGTAGGGCAGTGACCTCCCTTTCAAGTTATTTTAAACCGATTTTAAAATCGTGCATCAGTCCTGATCATCTGTCACACATGGACTTAAACTTCTGTTTTTGTGTTACGCCATCAGGGTTCATCGCAGAATTCAAGGGTTCAAATGTAGTAGCCAATGAAATAAAATTGTGTCTCCACGTTACCTGAATGCATCTTCGGGTCCGTGTCTGGATCACCAGAAAGAAAGAAATGCCACCATCAGAGCCAAAGATGAAAGTTCACAGTTTACAGATGTGTAGGCTAATTTATTTGTGCATTTATTCTCATCTAGTATTGCATGCACTAGGTCGCCTATATTTAAGTTATGGGGTCAGGAGGTATGTGTTTCCACACAGAAATACTGACTCTTTAAAGTAGGCTGACTAAATCTTGCCACATTAAATAATATTGTACCGCCTACAGTACTTTGCCATGTGGTTACATTATTTTGTCCGTTATTTTTTACAAGGGCAGCTTTTTTTCTGATATCGTATTAACCTCAGGGTCGACATGTCAAGCGGAGATGACATCTTGTGAATTATAGCGCACTGTTGTTTTTTTAAGTCTGACTTATTGGCTGCAAATGATAATACCCGCATGAACCTGTATATGGCAGTACACCGCAGCACAATACGTTGCAGTGACACGGTATAGTGATTCAGGTCGTGATGAGGCGTTAGTGTGGCATCATCTTGTTGTTCCAGCAGAGGGCCTCAGTGATAAGAAGACAGACTGCTGCTCATGGGTCACATGCTAACATTTGACTTAGCACCAGACAGTGTCCGGTGCTTCATCACAATTGACACCGTCGTAATGATGAACACCTGCGTGTGTGTGTGTGTGTGTGTGTGTTGTGCACACCAGCATTACCGCATGGCCAACAGGTTACTTGATAGAGATACGTGACACCGTTTGATTTCCTCTGGGCTACACAACGAGGTTTCTGCACTGATTCCGCCACTTGATTCAGTGGCGCAGTTGCTCGGGCAAACATTATAGTGTTTTACGTCACAGAATCTGCATCTGAATGGATATAATTATGGACAGGAGCCGCGCCTTCCTCCCTCATTTCAGCACCATGGAGAGCAAACTCGCTCTTACTCTGACTGTATTGGGCTTCATGTGCACAGAGACCTCCTGCGCGTGTTGAACGTATGCAAGGCCTATATGTAATATAACGTCACTCAGTCACTCAGTCAGCAACAATCCATGTAAGAGACTGTAAGCGTCATCGATGGAGCAAATGTTTTAGATTCAGGGTAAATATTCTAAAATATTAAATGAACTTAGAATGTGCATGTATGAATAACGTATCGAGGCACGTGTCAGATGTAAAAAAATAAACTTCACTCTTAGAGGAAACATGGGGACAACATACATCTAACCTGACAGCAAACGTCAGCACACATAGCCTACATATTATACAGCAGTCTGCCAGCAGGCTCTTTGTGATGGAGGCGAGTCAGTGGTTAAGTAATGCCTCACGCATTATGTAACTCACTTGGGATGGTAGTCATATTGTGCGTGCACCGTCAGTGGTCTCGCTTCTTGTCCAATCGTGTGTGTCCTCAGTCTGCACACAGCTCTCCTCCACCCGACTAGAACAGCAGAGCGGAGGCTGGCACCGCCGGAGCACCAGCAGCGGAACGACCCTTTGTGCTTCACCAACTGACGCGCATCCTTTTGAGCGGAACCACCATCAGACATCCAGGCAAGCCTTTCATTTTATTTTGATTTCACGAAACATCCATTTCAGACCAGCCCATTACTGCCATCAGCTTATAAACAAAAACAACAACAAAAAATGAAAGTATTCACAGGATGGGGGCAGGTGGTGCTGAGGAGGAGCTGTTTACAAGTTCGGGGATGAGTCTTTTGTCAAGTCATCCAAATGTGCGCACACGTCATGTGTGTTTTGGGTGGTGCTGGGTGAAAGAGAAGCGAAGTTGAATGTTTACATCACTATTGCTTATAGCCTACCCTATGTCGTACTTGGCGTGTCTTTATTCGAGAATCATCCAAAGACGAAAGAAAAACATTCCCAGCAGCTGAAGGGGCGCCAGATCAAAATAAAATATAAATCAAGTCATTTGGAGGCTTTTGGAAATGGCTTTGAAGTGTGATGTGGAAAACAAAGGGGAGCATGTAAACACATGGGAGGGCATTTTAAAGGGTCACTTGGTTACAGTTGTTCTATCTGATGACTAATATTCTTGAAAATGGTTACAGATAGTTTATTATGAAAATTGTATGTATTTTTAAAAGGGTTTTAGCACCATAAAGTCCTATGTGGAACCATATGGTGCAACAAAACAGATAATGATTAATTAATTTAGCAGGGCTAAACAGCAAGCTGTGATTTTCTATATGATAAATGCTTAATAAACATCTTCTGTACCATCAACATTTTATGAATGTTGGATTCATTACTGCTTGGCATGATAATAGTAAATTCCTGCATTTGGACATAGATGTTCTGTTAAGCTCACACCTTTCAGTGTGCATCAAATGTCATCATCACTAATATAACACAACTCCACAAATGGATGGAGTGCATCATGGGATAAATATGAAATTGGAATAAACCGCTTGACATTAGTCTAGGTGCATAATCAAAATCAGAAACCACATAGACTTGGAGGGATTGAGGGAATTTAGAATTCACGCCCACTCCATGCTGTTTTAGAAGTAGACCATCTGGGTAAGGGAAATAGCTTCAGTAAAAGCTTAAAGACTTGTTTACCAGTTTGTACACATTATCTAAGCATCCCACTGACAGCTTCCTGTAAGTCTTCCTTTCCCATCCCCTTCCTAAATTAGGGCACTCTTTTGTTTGGATGAGTTTTTGGAATGATTGTGTGTCACTTACGCAGGCAGTTTGATTGTTACCACCCTTAAGAGGGCTGAAAATCCTGTGTTTGCAACTTAGATAAGGCTCAGCCTGTCGCTCAGTAGGTAGCCAATCAACATTGTCTAGAGTCAAGCAGCGGATCCGGGCGAAGGGACCGAATGTATAATCCTATATAGGCAGCTATAGCTCAGGACAGGAACAAGAGAAAACTTGATGGATGATGCAAAATGTCGCCACAGTTAAGATCTAAAATCTAAATATGGCAGCAGGGCATCCATGGAAAGGCGTCTGTGTCCATTCACCTTGCAGGGTTTTAGGTTACAAGCTCTTAAGTGGTCATTAGCAAAGGAATAGAGTGCTGGAACAAATAATATGATTCTAAAACAGTTTGGCTTCAGGAAGCAAACATCAGCTAATCTCTGACTCTTTATGCTTCATACCCTCCTGCATAATTCCTTCATACGGCTGCTTATAGTTTGCATGAATTTATAAATGTCGCTTCCTAAGCCAAAGCCCTTCGCACCTCTCTCCTCTCAACCACACCCTGTTTATTGAATTATGTCTTATTCATTTGCTTATTTCTTTTCTAGCACTTTATTATTGTACCCAAAGAGGCTTTTTTAAACATTCATAATCATAATTAATGGCTTATGCCCTTCTTGTCTTCACCTTTACATTGTTTTAGATTATTAACATTTGATCTTGCACTCCTCATGAGAGGCAAGGGATATGTACACAGAAGATTCCTTAGGTCACACACGCTGGCTCCAGGACTGCATGTCCATTCAGTGGAGAGGAGAACACAGCTGAATGGTGAACACCCCCACACACCACCTCGGCACACTCTAGGTATTTTCTCTCAGTGAAGGGAAGCATATCAGGATGAGCGTCAGAAGCCTACACTTTGTGAGATTTACACATAATTGGGCTCATCTAAGCTGGAGACGTTCGAGCAGCGCTTTTCCCGTGGTTGCTAAGACTGTTGCTAGGGCACGGCTCTGGTCGCTCTGCCCTGCTCGGTGCCTACAATCCAATTTTGCTGTGCCAGGCAGCTGTGCATTGCTACAGTTGGATGATACTGTGGATGCCTGAAAATGCAAGTGAAACTGTAGGTAACGTTGGACTAGGCCACCCAGAACGCAAATCTATTTTTGAGTCTCATAAAAGGAGGTGGAGTTTGATTCCCACGACTCTCTGCTCTATTTTTGCAATCCTCTCAGAGCCTCAGTGGTTTAAAGAAAGGGGTATTTGCACACACCTGGGCTGCTCATACAGGGAGGGTGGCATATATTAGATCTAGCGGTGATATAATTCTGTTTGGGGAGGCAAGATGATTAAGGCAAGACTGACATCTCCTCCAGCCAAAACTTTAAAAATGGTAGCCTTCCATCTGGATGAAGCGACGGAAGTCAGGTTCGGATTCACTGATGTGACAGCAGCACACAGGCCTTGGGGTCAATTACATCATTCCCAGTGCAAAAAAAAAAAAAAAAGAGAGGAAGGGAATAAAAATCACGTAGGCTCTTACGCAACTGACCCTGCAAAGATGCTGAGAGGAAATCAACAGGCGAGAAGGAGTGAAGGGATTGTATGAAGTTTATTCAAGCATGAGAGAAATTGTGCATTATTTAGCTTCTAACCATCAATAAAATATGCGTCTTCCTTGTTTAAATTTGCATGTACAAAAGAAAAGTTCAGCATGACACAAGAGTTCATCTCTACTTATATAAAAAAGAGGATTTAATATCACTCCATCATCTATTATACCTCAGTGATAGAAGCACTTTGGAGCTTTTGGCAGGCAGCCCTATCATTTTGGCTCAGAAGGCTGATGAGGAGAGTTAGTGTTGTTTTGCTTAGCAGAGTGACATACTGAAGTTGGACACGTTTCATCTATTACTGTGCTTCATATGAACATCTTAATCGATGATTTCGATGAAAAACCTGAATATAAAAAGAGTACTAGTCTTTTTTTCGTTACAGGTGCATCTGTGTAGACTCTGAACTCTGTACTATTTTGAAACCACAAGCAGATGAGTCAATTGAGTTCTTTTAAATCTAAATTCGTAATTTTTGTTTTACTGTTTTTAGCCATGTCAGCGCTCAATGGGAATGTTCGTTGGCCCACCAATTTGGCCCTGACTGAAAAATCTGGACAACTATCAGATGGATTGTCACGAAATGTTGTTCAGATATTCATGTTCCCCTGAGAATGAATCCTAATGACTGTGGTGACGTTTGTGATTTAGAACGAAGTAGCTCCTCAACTCACTGCTATTAAATTTGGTACAGATACAGAAGTCAAAATTCTTGTTTTTTTATTGAAATATCTCAACAACTATTGGATCTTTGAGCAGCTTCAGGTCAAAATTTCTGTTTATCCAAAACTTTGGTTTATGACCAAATACAGCTGTACTTGTTTAGTCCCAGGTATATATTAAACATAAACATGCTAGCATTTAAAATTTGTTGAATTATTTTAAAAAGCAATTGAAGACTCTTTTGTTCAAACAGGCTTTTAGTTAGACAAGGGTTTTATGGCTGTCTTGATTTATGTTTTTCCCAAGTATTTCAATGTTTTTATGTATTTTGTCTTACTTAATTGTTAAAAATTTTGCGATTTTTATGTGTGAAAGGTGCTTTAAAAATAAACTTTACTGACATTTTCATTGTGAGCATGCTGACATTAACATTTAGCTGTGCTTAAGCCAGTAGTAATGCTATAGACTCTTTTCTCATATTTTTAACCTTATCATTTGTTTTTACTCTTAAATCTGTTTTGTCTGATTTTGATTGTTAAGCAACTTTACAAGCTAAATTTAAAAAGGTACGTGGCTGTTTATTTTTAGAATTTGTTTCATAAGGTCATCCATTCAGTGTGTGTTGGGCACGGCTTGCTCTGGGATTGTTGTGCCATCTGTACCAGACAGGATGTGTGTGCACATATGCCTGTGTGTGTGTGTGTGTGTGTGTGTGTGTGGGTGGTGGGTGGGATTTAGTGGCGTAACAGAGTTCAGACAGAGGGCCCTTGTTTTAAAGGATTTGAGCGCCACGTCAAAATGCTGCCACATACACAGAAAGAACTGACTCACCTAATGTTTCCCCTCCTTTTCATTCATTCAGGGGAAAACACTACGTGAAGCACAATGGGACCATTCCAGGAATATGAGGTGAGTCTTATCATCGCTGCTGGTCTCTGGTGACAGATTTCTGCATGTTGAATTTGTTTTTTTTTTCTAAATAGAAGAAGTCTTTTTTTTCAAGCAATGTGGTAAAGAAAAAGATGGGTAAAATGTGACCTTCCAGTTATCACCATAAGGCGATCAACCAACAATATGAACCAAATAAAATCTTTTTATGAATTTAAAAACAATGTCGTCCTGAAAAAGAATACACTAAGTTAAGGTGGGTGGCTACATCCCTACCTGCAGCTCTGACAGATGTTACTTCGAACAGGAAAAGAAGTCACCAGAGAAAGGAAGCCCCCGCAGCCGTATCCCACGCTTGGTCCTCCACCCCTTCCGACCAAAAGACAAAGGCTCGCCTCTTTCTGATTCACCTTTCTCAGAGGAGGAGGGGAAGGAGTGCGACATCAGCTCACACCGCTCCAAAAGGACCATCAGCACCAACAGCTTTTGCTCTGGTAAGAAGTTCAGCTCCGGTCTGAGGACAGCTGAGTTCATACCTGAAAAAGACCTCAGATTCTTAGACCACCATTTACAGGCTCTCAGGTGCAAAATTGTGTTGCAATGCAATTCCCTTGGTTGGCTGGGTTCATATAAAATCCTTACTGTATCAATACCACAGTGTGAAAATACCAAATTGCAAGTAAACGCCCTGTATTAAAAATCCTACCAAGTAAAAGTACAGAAGTATTATCAGAAAATGTAATTACCTTATCCAAAGTTCTCATTATGCTGAACAGCACTTCTGCACAATAAGTAATATATAATTATAATCGCTATGCATGTTAGCTGACCAGGGTGAAGCTTGGTTTCCTAAAATAAGTCTAAGACAGAAATAAACTTGTTTCAAGAAAGAAATGAGTGGGAGAGTCTTGAAAAGAAGGGTTAGAATCAAAACAAATGTAACCTTGTTCTAGAAAAAAATGCATTAAAGTCTATATTATCTCACCAAAATAGCAGGTTTTTCACTCATTATAAGAAAATAAGATTTCCTGGGCTGAATAATAGACACAAATTACTAGAGTACAGTAAGATGAAGATTTTTTGCACCATGCAAAATACAGAAGGCAAGCAATCAGATAAAATTACATTTCAGAGGGAAATATAGAGTGGAGTAGAAATATAAAGCAGGAGACAATATAAAAACTCAAGTAAAGTAAAACAACCTCAAAAAAAGTACAATGCTTGGGTAAATTCAGCCTAATTTGTACCTGATTCAGATAGTATTTTGCCTCCTTTTGCAGCACAGCATGCTGGATTATACATCCTCAAACAAACACATTCAGTTAAATTACATTGCGAAAAGTGCCTGTGTATGGACAAGTGTACTTCAACTGCTTGATAACTGCCTTATGAAAGTGAAGAGCCATTGTGAAACGTGTCATGCTATCTGTCAGATAAAACCCAGGCTGAACCTTGAGCTGTGACTGACTGCCTGTGTTCCCTGCCTGCCCTATGCTGCCTGTTCTTGGCTATTACTGTCTGTGTGCCTGTTTACAATAGATGACACCGGCTGCCCCACTAGTCAGTCTGTGTCCCCCTCCAAAACCCCGTCAGGCTCGGAGCAGAGTGCCCACGGCTCGCCGATACTCCCCGAGCGCAAGGCCAAAGTGAAGAGGGTGAGGGTGATGGCGGAGTGGAGCGGCGAACCACGGAGCGCGCAGAGACACAAGAGGGAGCTGAGGTCGGCCATGAAAGCCAGAGGTAAAGAAGAATCCAGAGATAAAGATGAAAAGATTTGTTTTAATGTTTTTTTTTTTTCAGACAAAGCAATATGAGGATCAACAACATTTGTAATCTTCAACTAAGGCCTGCACTCTTATGATCTGATCCTGCTGCATGAAATAAATCTGATCTATGTGGGTTGACTCTACCTTAAAAATGTACAGACTTATATACAGCACACTGCATTCACAGTACATTTGTGCCAGACGTTCCCCAAAGACCAAAGTACAATAACTGTATTTGTCACATGTCAGCAGCTAGCAGATTCCCTGGTATTTTGACTTAAACAAACACTGGCTAAGATGCAGCTGCTTGTCTAAAATGAGAATAATAACCAAAGTGGATTGTCTTATGGGTGTCTGTGCTCATATATTTTAGAAACACTGCAGTCCAGTCTTTATCCTAAAATTAAATTCCCTCTCTTTTAATCTGGGGAAGTGAGAAATAAGGAAGAAAGCTGATTGGTTGAGGAAAAAGTTTAGGAGCTTACCCAATTAGGCTGATTAGCAGGAGGTTACTACACTGATTGAATGTGCACAGACCCTCAGTTGACTCACATAGTGGTGGAGGATCACTAAAGTTTTGAAAGTATTTGTCACAGTCATCACTGGACACATTAATATGGTTTTGTTTAATGGCAAACGATGCTACTCAGGTATGGCTTTGAAATTTAATCTTTAATAATTTCAACACAATATTTAGTGACCAATTTTTCTCTGCTTAAATAATAAATTCATGACGTTCTAGGCTTCAGTATTATGCTGAGGCGTTTGCTAAATACAGTGTTTGTCATGCAACAGTTGAGCAGAACAGATAGTGTTGCATATATTGACTGGATGTAATCGGCTAATTCTGGAGTGTCAGTTGTATTTGTAATCACATAAAGTGGTTTATCTGTATGTCCAGTTCTTTAAACTTGCATTAGTCTAACAAAGTGTATAGATTATGGGGAGAAGCTCATTGAAAAGCTGCTGAATGAGAATGTGTATTGGGCTGTGCTATCTGTTTGGCCCCTCTGTTAGGGAGACTTAATGCATTTCCTGCTTATAGAAACTGTACCGTGATAGTCCTGTTTGATTCTGCACTTGATCCTAATGGGCAGAGTAAATGAGATGCTAGTATTAACAGACAGAGAAACAGTCAAATTGGACCCCAATGTGTTTCCCTGAAAACAAATTGTGTTGTGTTCATGTTAGGCTAAATGTTGAGCTTTGAGGTTTTAAAGAGATACTTCAGCTTTTTCTCTGAACAGCAGCCACTGAGTGTGAGGGGAATGGGACCACACGCAGGGAAACTACAAATGTTTTCCGGTGAGGTAAAATGTGGCGGTCATCTGCTTAACTTTGCTGTGAAAATACAACCAAGTAGCAATGTTAAACTCAACGAACACACTCAACATCTAAGGTTACAATGAAAGCCCTGAGTATTGAATTGAGCTAGAGTATTTTCTGTTACATCGCCTTTTAAAATGTCTAACTCTGAGTCTGCTGGTATGCTAATACATTGATGCTCCTCCATGCAGGTAGTGAGGCAGACTTCAGCTCTTCCAGCAGCTCAGGCAGCCTGAAGACCGGGGGGAGCCTCACTTTCAGTTCAGCTGGAAAGAAAGCTCCGTCACGCATGTATGTGGTTCATATGTTTGTATCATCAGCATGGTCTGCTGGGATCACAGCTTGACTAAGACAGTTTTAGCTAAACAAGAATCTAAACAGGACTGTTAATCATGCATTAAGTCATTTATTCTACTTTTATTTTTATTTTTTTGGAATTAACAAAACCATTTTTTGCTTTCTTTTATCAAGTCGCAGCGGCCACATCAGACCGCTCCCAGTGTTCAAACCAGCTGGGAGCCCTACAGCCAACCGTGACGCAGAGCTCTACGCTCCCTACAGGACTCCACCCAGAGCTGCCTCCTCAACCAACAGCAGCAGCTGCAACTCCAGCCCCACCTCCAGGTACCAAGCATGGCTTTCAAACCATGCATTATTAATAATCACAGAACAAAGATTGTGGTTTTAAAATTGAGGTAGAAAAGGTTGGTAATCAGTTGTGTGGCCTCCTAGTCACATTTAATCCTTCGATTCATTTCTACATCTGGATTCATTACAAATCCAAACTTCCTTGCTTGAGGGAGAAGCAAGTTGAATTTGGAGACTAGAGAGATTTTTGGATTGCAGCTCAGGCAACGTGCAGCATAACGATGAGCGAGTGGGTGGCTGGATTAAGCTCAGACTGTTTTGCTGTGGGTTTTTTTTTTTTTTATCATTTCCTCTCTTGCACCCGTCTGGGATTATATCGGTCATGATTTGGCTGTGGTTGGGATTATGAGGATTTTAATATAGCAAATGTCTGAGTATAGTACCCACGCACTGACCCTTCTGACTGCAGCCAACTCGTAACTGGATTAGAGTGGATGCACCTTGGTTTGGAGGAGAAATCAGGTTCATACATAGTTCAGAAGAATTGATTTTTATTTGTTTTTTTTAACTGAATAGCCTGAAGTGTTTGGGACTACCATGCATTTCTGACATGGTGCTCCAGGCTCTGTATTTCTTGAAAGGTTTATTATTTTGGCTTATGTTCATGGTTGAACCAAAAAAAATCCTTTTTATACAGTAGCAGAATCTACCCTCTTTATCATGTTTACAGTATTTACACATGTTTAATGTATTTCCATAAATACATTACAACTCTCCACTCTTGTCACTTTAAGACATTTGCTTTGCTTGGTTAAGTGTCATGTGACACTTTTCCTCTCTCATGCTACCTTCTCCTGTTTCTATTTCTGGCAGGGATGCAGAGCACTGGCATCAAAGCCTCAACTATCCTAGGTTGCTAGGATATTGTGCTAGTGGGAGAGAGGGGCTTGCATGCTACTTTGCATATTATCCAAATCCACCCACTCATCCTCTACGGG
>JAPMOB010248476.1:0-35798 GCA_029875015.1 Lepomis gibbosus
TTAATAAACATCCTTTTTATTGTAATTCCTGAGTATGGTTTCCTCTATTTGTTGTGGCCTCAGAGCCGGGCCATAACACTACACACAGCGTCTCTCTTAATGGGGAGAAACTTCACCCTGTTTAACCCGCCTCCAACCCATCCTCTATTAATCACAATGTTCATTTTTATGATTTAGCAGGATTTATGCAAGTACCTGTGCTATTTACACAAATTGGGAGCTGGACGTCGATTGAAAACTAGCAGTTTTCTACCAACGACTGTCAGTGTCAATATGATAATTGTAATTGTAATTGTAGATCATAAAACAATATTATGTATGGCACATCTCAGTAAGAGCAACATAACTATTTATTCAGTTTTTGTTAACAAAATGAACACTGAGTGGTCAAAGTTTCCAAACAGTGACAACAACCTTAATTTGACATATTCCGGTCTTCAACATTTTACTCTTCTGAAAACAAACTTCATATCTGATCACATTTACACACACTGCCACTGCAAATTACACGTCTTAAAAATAGCATATACCTGATACACAGCATACCTTTTACACTGAATGTGGAACACGATTACAGCACCACCTATATCATAAACAAATCTACCTATCTGTTTACACATCTTTCTACAAAAGCCAGTGTTTGGCCAGGATTAATGCTCTCTCCTTTACTGCTATTGCTGCGTAAACTGATCAGACAAGAGAGCGCGTGTGCTTTTCAGGGATTAAGGTGTGAATGCAATCTTCCACTGCTGTCATGTATTTTTAAAATTCTGAATTTCATTTTGAACAGCTTGTGTTTACTAAACAGCTTAGAAGATTACATTCTTAGGTTAAGTGGAATATGTGCTTGCATAGGTGCGGCTGTGGCTCAGAAAGTAGTGTGTGTTGCTGGCTGATCACAAAGTTGGTGGTTCGATCTCCAGCTCCTCTTGCCACATGCCCTTGAGCAAAACACTGAACCCATAAGTTGCTCCTGATTGACACACCAGTCCCTCACATGGCAGCTCCACCGCCATTGGTGTATAAGTGTGTGTGATCCAAGGTGCATACATAAATGCCTCTTCTTCTCTTCACATAACAAACCAGAGTGCATGTGTCTGCATGTGGCTAGGCTTTCTTAAGTTCCATATAGCAACCAGACCGGCTACCACAGCAGTCTGGATCCATTTAGCAGATGCCACTGAACATTAAAATTCATAATGTCTTATTAAGGATATGCTTTTGAGAGGAGGAGCAGTAAATATAGCAGATTTTAGGGGTGTAACAATTTCATAACGTAAATAAAAATGAGGAGGGCCTGAGAATTTCTCTTCTCCTTTCTATTAGGATTATTATTATTATTTTAAGTGTTTCAAATTGGTAATGAAACATTGGCGTTTGTGTATTCATGGTTAATAGAGTGCATAGAGCACTTACTCAACAGCTTTAAAACATAAGCACAGATTTACAATATAACAAGAATACAGTTCTACTGTGCTGCTGATAGGCTGAAATTTCACCTGGGAAGTTTATGCCTTAGGGAGCATGCTCAGTACATACAGCCTTACTCCGACAGTCCACTGACTCTGTTTGCGTGGCATTAGGGCTGCGTCACGGTTTTGTTACGGCTACGGAATTAAATGGTTTCTTTTTTTGTCTGTTTTTACTGTGTTTATTGTTGATTTACAACTGGGAGTCTGCACAGGGGTTTTTATTTTGAAAATTGACTCAATTTTCTATGCCTTTCTGTGTCTGACTTCCTGCCCGGTTCACTCTGCTCTGTGCAGCTTGACAAGGCTTCCGTTAAAAATAAACTGGCTGTATGTTGTCTGTGGAGCGGAGTAGGGAGCTGCATCTGAAACACTCTGCGGCTGGTCTGGTGATCTCACAAGCATTGACCAGAATGGCCATGATTAGCTCTGGCAACTTCGGCACAGCTGTAATGTGACACAGGTGGACTCAGTGGACTTTGCAGGTTAGCGAAAAGCTCTAATTATCTTTAGCTATAGGTAGTCTTCAGTGTCTATATGAGACGCAGCCATGTGCTATGTCGCAGCAACACAAAGGAGGCTAACCCTAACTGCTAGTATGTACACAGCTGTAGGGTTAGCCGGTCGACATGCATAAAGTCGCTGACTTAGGTTTCAGCACTAACATTTCTGATGGTTATGGTCAGGGTAGGGGGCTTCATGGGGCTGTCAACACCTTTAACACCAATGTAGATTTGTTTGGTTTCGAAATGTTGATTTGCTGCCTCTGGTTCAGTAATACCTTCCTTCGGAAAGTTAGGCAAACTACTATAAACTGTCTAAGGTTGTATTCTAAACTGGAAACTAACCTGGGTTTGAAGCTTCTCAGTCCTTCACTAGTTGCTGCTCTATGGGAACACCATGCTACTGCTTTGGCACTGAATGTAAACATAGGCCATTTAAACCTTTTGGAACAAACAAAACAAAACAAATGGTGTTGTTTTTCTAAAGTCTCCAAAATTCATATCAATTAATAAAGACAGCAGCTATAATCAAAACAGTTCACTCATTTAAATATAGGTTTAAAAACAGAAATAAACTTAAAACTCTTCTTAAATGACAGAACATTTGAAGTGATACCAAGATAGTTAATAATAATAATTTAATACTACTAAACATTTAGAACACACTGCCAACTGGATACACCTTGTTGGTTCCCACCCAATCACGACATTGATGTTAGCAGTGGGTTCATTCTATTCACGTTTGCATGAGACCAATCCACACCTTAAGACTATGCTGACCAGCCATAAAATACTGCTGTTGTGACCATTTGCTAATAACTCAAAATGAAGCTGAATTCCTGGACTTTTTGAAACTGTAGTATCCAACTTGTCCAAAATCTTGATTGCACATGAAGTTACACTCTTCATGTGAGTTTTTTTTACACTTGGCTGAGGTGGAAAGTTGGTTTATCGAATTATAATGTACAAGTTGCATGTGACTTGAAATTCGGTTAAAATCTGAGATACATTTGGATGGATACCTAGCTATATGAACACCAGACTACGGTTCAACATTTAAAACCATAGTTCCATCAAGGCTCATCACAAAGCTTAAGGACCTGGTATTAAACTCTTCACTGTCCAGGTAGATCCTTGGCTTACTGATGGGCAGACCCCAGGTTGTGAGGGTAGTAGGGTAGCCTAGTTGTTTTACCTGATGACAACTGATCCATCTCCATAACAACTGAGCACACTCCACAAACTGATGAAGACCACAAGATGCAGATGAAAGCTCTGCAAAAAGCTAGTGAGTGCACCATGAGTTAACCTATGTAGACTTTTAGTGCATGTAATACATTTTAATAGATTTCTAACTGACTGTAATGTAGTTGTAGTCAGATCTAAGTGTGCTTTCACTCACAAGCTTGTGGTGAGGCTGTAAGAGAAATTGTTATCCCAACACCTGAGTTAAGTTTGTGTGTAACATTTACCCAGGTGTTAAATCAGAAGGGCCTGCTATGTTTCACAGAGGAAAGCTTACAATTCTTAGAAAACTCAGGGTCTCATCTCTATCTCTAGTAACAAATCAAAATCCCCAAATTTATAAATATTCCTTTAACTCATGAATTGTTCATTGGCAATGCTCACACCATTGCAGTGTGTCTCGGTGGACAACTGTCTGATCAGGTGAGGGAATAGGTGGCTCTTAATGCCTGACTGCTGCGATTGGCTGCCTTGCTGATATTTTGCTGCCCTGTGTCTTTCATCGCCCTCCTCCTCTTCGTCAGCATTGGCCATGTTGCTGTTGACATCTGAATCCAGATCAGTGCCTGTAAGTGCTGGACAGTCTGTGGAATACTCAATCTCCTCGACACATGGAGGCTCATCATCTTCAAAACAGCTACATGAGAGAAGAGAAGAGGAGAGTGTTATGTTGCGTTAAGTTTTGCCAAAGTCCTTACAAGCAAATCCTGCCACTCAGCAGCCATTTCAGCTATTTCCCTATCTGAATGAATGGGGAGAGAGTTAGAACTGAACTTTCACTGGTCACTGGGACATAAAAACTGCATGAATAGAATCAGCAGTAAAATATGATAAATATCGCTGAAAAAGTTTGAAGACTTTGCCCCAAAATAAGGTTTAAAAACATTTTCCCCACAGGTTATACTTCTACTGCATGGTAGTCCCTTCAGTCAGTGAAAACACACAATTGGCTTGAAATGATTCCCCGCCTCAGCTGTAAAAAGCAGACGATTGGTTTTCCAGCGGGAGGGGCAGGATAACTGCCATCTTTGGTGTTATGGGCTTTCTCTATAGAGTTGTATTGAGAAGTCTTAAAGTGCCATGTTTCCTCTATAAACGTCTCTACAGCCAAAAAAAATACAAAATAGTTAAAACAGCGAGGTGTCTAGTCTAGTATAATTAGGACTACTCCAACTTTTGGAGTGTTTTCTTTCCCTCTGGCATGTTCTCAGAGCTGTGACTGGACTTGTGTTGCTGATTGTGAAGCTTTAGAAGCTCTGAGTAACATGCAGTGCTGCCATCTGAAAGAAAAAAACTTTAACAGCCTCCTTTCCTGATTAAGTGCCATTAACAAGTTTTTTAAAACACAGAATCAACCGTACAAGGCTGATCCATAGCTGATCCCTGCTGGGTCCCTACTCTGCACTTGGTTGGTATGCGATCCCCTAGATTACATAGTAGATACAGCACTCCCTCATAACGCCCTATGGGAAGGAACAACATCTTTCTTTCCATATTGTTCAAAAGAATGGAAGCATGCGCATTTGTATAGTCTTAAAAAGTAAAAAGTTCAAAATCAAAATTTTAGGACTTAAAAAGTCTTAAATTTGCTGAAGTGTTGTGTTCTTAAATAATTTTAAAAAGGTCTTTCCTACGTCCATGTAACGCTACCGCTAATGCTCATTGAAATGCTCCCGCAGCCGGTAGTGTTGTAGTTCTTTCTTTCACTAGTCCAAATATAATTCCCTGTATTATGACTTCAAAGACCAATATGCTGCTTGGTGCGAGTCTGAAGGTTTTTTTTTTTGAAGGGTGGGGTAACTGCTAAAATTTCGTTCGTTGATGATTTTCAACACAGTTACACTCCATCCATGGCTAGCTTTCTGTCATTCACATTTACATGAGAGGTGCTGTTACAGATTTTTTATACAACAAATGGGAGAGAGAGAGTGACAGAAAGTGCAAAAGTTAGCTGAGAGGTAAATATTAGCATTAAGTTGTCAGGTTACCCATATACTGTACATTTTGATAGTTAAATTACATTAAAAAGAAAAAATGAAGGTGACCATGGAGGAGGTGAGATTAGTAAAGCAAATTAGGGATTGAATTAGGGATATTTACATGTGTTTACTGTTTTACCTTTTATGATGCATTATTATAGACCAATGTAGCTGTTTGATCATTGTGAGACCATGGAGATTGTTTGTTTGTATACCTTGACGATACCCTGATCTTTTGCAACATGTCTGCCAAGTCCTGTGACACCTCCTGGGGAACCGCCTATTTTTGAGAGCAGAGAAGTATGAGTGCCATGCCACAACTGTCTCTTTTCTGGGATATATCATCTCTCAAGGTGACCTTAAGATGGACCTTGTTAAAGTGAGAGCAGTCATCAGGCCTATACCAGACAATTGAAACAGCTTCAGAGATTCCTGGGCTTAGCTAACTTAGATTTATTTGTAACTACAGTTAAGTTGCAGCTCGCTTAACTAACCTCACCTCCACCTCCAGAGCTTTTCAGTGGTCCTTACAAGCTGAGTAAGCATTCTCTGTGCTGACAAAACCCTTTAATGAGGCTCCCATCCTTTTCTAGCCAGACACCACTGGGAAGTTTGTGGTAGAAGTGAATACCTCAGATATCGGAGCTGGCTTTTTAAGTTTCATTATTGCTTAGAGACCTGGCTCCCGTAATGTGAAGCCTAATGCTCTCTCCTGACTGGTCAATAAGAACGAGAATCCTTGGCCGTTACTGGACACTGTGATACCAAGTTTCTGTGTCATTGGTTTGGTCCCTGGGAGGACTGAAGAAAGGATCAGAAAAAGCACAGCAGGGCGAACCTGACCAAGGTAACAGTCCTCCTCCTGTTCCCTCTTCTGCCAGATGGGATGTAGTGCAATGGGCTCATGCCTCCAACCTTGTGCTGTAAAGGAGGCATGCTGAAAATGTTTTTTGTTTGGCCTGTTTGCATTTGTATTGTTTGCTATTGATTGTGATCTAATTTAGGGTGTTATCTGGTCTTTACAGTGAGTGAAATTTTTCTAACCAAGATGGTATGGTGTATGGCAGCCCCATTCCATCAAATATTCTATGTGTCTGTTCTATACACATTTTTCCTGAATTCACCCTGATGTATTTGGTATCTTCGGACTCCTAGAATTTTAAAAACAATTGTGTGGGTCTGAAGCTGAAGAAAGTTAGTTTGCACAATCACAGCTTGTTTGTAGTTTCTGAATGTGTTTTATGGTCAGGGTCAGTGTGACCTTGCACTCAGTTATTGTCACTGTGATTGATAGCTGACAGAAAGCCAGTTATCTGATTGTACACACACCTCCTGGGATGCTTGGTGGGTGCATGTGTCAGCGGATGTGTGTGGGAGAGCATGTAGAAACACATGGGGATGCTGTTGGGACAGTGAGGATGTGACACGCACACTGATCTAAGGCTAAGAGAGACAAAGAGAGGGGGAATGTGGGGAGGGAGGAAAAGGGAGGGAACAGAAAAGAGAAAAGGCAAGGGAAGAGAGAGAGAATGAGCAGGAGTAAAAGAGACAGAAGGGACAGAGTGTATGTCTAGCATATAAATGACAACTTATTTACGTGTATGTGTGTGTGTGTGTGTGTGTGTGTGTGTGTATTGACGGTGTGCCATGAATGACAATAAAGCAGGTTAGCTTGTCTACAGTGTGCAGTCAATACACTGCAAATGCTGATTCTCTGAGTCTCTTAGTTGTTAGGTTGTTTTAGTGTTAACTATAAAACAAAAAAAAGAGAATCAAGATGCTTTTATGGATTTTTTTATGGACATAATTATTGATATTGGGTTTTGATGGCCCATTGCATCATCCACAGATCATGAATCTTGCCAAACACCCACTCTTGAAATCTCGAGCACTTAAAGTGGTTGTTCTGGCCCCACTAGGTAGAAAACAAGTGTGTCCTACACCTGAAAAATACCTAAATACCAGACCAGTTTCTGCTGTGATACCTGGAGCTCTCTCAACAGAGAAGAGCTCATGAGCATCAGGGAAACAACATCAGTGGACTTATTACCCCATTTTCTCATGTCATCAGTGGAATTATTGGACATTCTAGTCAAAGGTGCTCTCACCTTTGCTCATATAGTGAAACGCTGGAAGAGAGGGAAACAGTGTGTCTTCAACGTGTGTTCCCTGTGCAACAAACTGAACTTTAACTACATTATTCATCTTCCATTTTATTCTTAAGGATATGAGGCTGAATGGATTCTGACTCTGCGCTGCAGCTGACCAGCTGCGGAGCAGATCGCAACACAAAATTTTGGTGCACTGATGTGACAGTGATTCAACAGTATTGTTCTCCTGACGGAATATTTAGACATAAACTGCAGTTTGCTTCATTCACTGTGGTCAGAAAATGCATTCCACCGCCGGCCAACGTGCAGAATGCACAGCATGTTATTCACAGACATGTAAAATACTGCACACACGATGTAACCTATGAGTCCTCGTGTACTGGGTAGAGTACAGATGGAGGTATGGCCAACAGATAAAAACATCCTGTCTCTTCAAAATGGTGGGAATCACACCAAGCAGCTTCTATGGCCCTAAGAGAGGTAAATGATACTATTTCTACAAATATCCTCCCAGAACTACTCTGCTGAAACAGTAGATTGAACCTTTGCTATTTCACCTCCTGCTTTCCCTGATCACATACAGTATATTATGTTTTACATAATATAACTGGACTCTTGTTCTTCTCTTAAATAGACATATTTACAGATCTACAGCCGTATTACTTAACACCTTACTGCAAAAGCATGCATCATAGCTTGGGAAAAGTTTTCATTGTTCTCTTCTATTCTCTTTTAAGATGCAAGAATTTTCAGATAATTCCAGCTACGAAGCAACTTCAAAGCTATGATGGCTGAACATGCTGAAGTCTTTAGTTTTTAGATTATTGTCATTAGACGTGCAATCAGATTTTTTGGCCACTTGCGGACACACAAACCAAGCTGTGAACACAACAATGATATTAAACCCTTTATACCCAAAAGACAGCTGCGTATTTATTATGATATGTCAATGTGCTCACTACTCAGCCTCTAAGAGGCCAAATCAATTGCTGGTTTAAATAACAGCTCATGGATGTGTCGTGCCAATTTTGTGTTGTGACATCAACAACAATATGCTTTCTGTTGTGTCAGAGATGGGTCCAAAGTCACTTTTTAAATTAGCCTCCTTTTTTTCTATACACAACACATTTTTGAATGGCACCTAAAGTGGGATTCATACCTCGAACCTTCATGGTTCATCTGAAAGGAGAACATGCAGCTTTTATTTTGACACACTGATTAGACTTCATGTGACATTTCCCAGTAAACACAGGGACCCTGTGTTCAGTGATTTGCCACTTCACACTTATGATTCACATCTATCTGAGCATGCCCTTTCAGCTATGGAGAAAGGGTCATCATATTCTCCAACTCTGCCCATTTTCCTAGAAAGTGGGCTCACTTGTAACTGCCCTGACCCTGTTCAAATATTTTTAGAGCAGTTACACATTCACTCAAGGCCAAAAGAGCCCAGGATTTATTATCAGAATTTTGACTAATAAACATTGCAGCCACAAGAGGCTGCTGGGGTTCTGTCTTGTTACAGTGAGATATGTTATTGTACAAGTGTCAAACCATATTAGGTAATGTTTACAAAGATTGCTACGAGGATGGCAGTAGTCCAATAGATTGGCAATCACAAGAGGTTTGTGAATGATTTCAATGGTTTTGGAGTGGTGGGCTCAGAGCTGGACTCTCTGGTGACAGTGGCAGAAAGAAGGACCCTGGACAAACTGCTGTCCATACTGGACAACGCCCACCACCCCTCTGCGCAACACCTTCATAGGTCAGAGGAGTGTGTTCAGTGGCAGACTGTTGTCCCAGCCCAGCTCCACCGACAGATAAACTCTTTCTTACTCCCTGGCCATCAGACTGTCCATCATGGCAGGCAGGACAACAGACAAAATCTGCACTCTTTAATTCCATCTGCACTCCATTTGCACTGTTTACTGTTCTGCAGTGTTTTACTGTGGCTACTGTTTTATACGTTATTTTCATTTTATTTTAATAAAAGTTTAATGTATGTTTAATGTATGTTTGTTTCGCATGCAGTTGGATAATTGAATTTCCCTCAGGATAAATAAAGTATTTATCTATCTATCTATGTATCAATCTATCTAACTAGTATTAGACTGCATTTGTTTTAGCTAAGTGGTCCTTATAAACATGTTTCTTATGATGTTTAACATAATAAATATTTTTAAGCCTCTATGCATACAGTGACATCTATTCTAATTAAACATGTAGATGAAAATGATGTTGTTTTTTTCACTGCTTATTGCCCTGTGTATACAGGTGTAAAAGGTTGGCAGTGCCTTGTTTCAAGGCTTAGGATTTACTTAAAGGGATGCATTCGAATCGAGGACTGTGAGTATGAAAGTGTGCCGCTCTGTCAGTCTATGACTAAAGTGCCCTGGAGCAAGGCACTTAGCCACGATGACCCCAGTAGACCTGCTCAGTGATGAATGGCAGCAGAATGGAATCATAGTGGGCAGCTACAGCAATAGTATCTTGAATCAATAATCATAGTGCAGTGTAACTTTTGTCTTGCAAAGTGCTACTAGTTTCAGTAGCTTAAGGGGAATATCAGGGCACTGCTAAATGGCTTCCACCAAGCACAGCAGGCAGCAGACCCTGGCAGGCTGCCATAAAAGTGGTGAATCATAGTGCTAAGCAAGAGTTCTAACAGTGTTTTTTCAAAGAGGCAGAGAAGCTCCTGAGAGAGAGACAGAAAGCAAAAGAGAGGCTATGTAAGAAAAGAAAAGGCGATAAGGGCAGACAGTATGTGGTGTAGAGACAGAGTGTGTGCAAGAAAGACAGAAACCCAGAGAAAGAAAGTAACAAGGCAGTCCTCTGTGTCTGAGGGACAGAGCACTGGAGGGGAAGGCACTTGCGGCTCGGCCTTAACTTCACATTCAAATATCTCTTCCTTTCACAAAGATCTCTTTTAAATCCTTGGGTCTACTTTGTAAATGTTTCCTAGAGCTCAACTCTCAAGAGTTCCTCTGTCATCATCATCATCATCATCATCATCATCATCATCATCAGGCACCACTATGAAAATATGTCCTGCACTTTGTTGTGTTATCCCTGCCAATTGTCTTGTACCCTAGTTTTTCCATTTTTACTATTGTATTTGTAATTGTGTCAAAATAAACAAAACTGTGTTGCAGAAGATGTCTGTAATATCATTCTAGGGATAGCCGAACAGACTGGAGGCAATGTCACAAAAATGCAAAGCCCGAAGACAATAAGCAGACAGGACAGGTTACAAACAAGATTGTAGCAGAGGGACACCAGGGGGACACTGGGACCCATGCAGAGAATATCAGCCAATCAGGTGAGAGCCACAAACTAAAGAGTAGGCTCATGGGCACCAGGGCTGGTATTTATCAAGCTTCTCAAAGTGCCATTTTAGCCTTAAGTGCTGAGAAGTCATGAAATTTACTCCTATTTTCAAACTTAAGAATAAAAGCGAGTTATCTTAAAACTAAGAATCACTCTTACTCTCCCAGTTTTTAAGACAGCTTGAGAGGTCTATCAAGTGGTTAGGAGCTGCCACTAGGGGCTTGTGATGGAACTGTGGAGATAGAGACGCGCAAATATTTCAGGAGAGGAAGAATGTTTCTGAATTGACGATGGTCGGCAACAGGCAGCCCGCGGGCCAGAACTGGCCAGCCAGCAATAATATCTGGTGTGTGGTGAAAAATGAAAAACAAAAAAATTGATAGAGACTGGTGCTGAAATAGATCTCAGTCATGACAACTACAGTTACTCACAGAATCACTTCCTCTTAAGTGATTGTGCCTCCAAAATAAAAGTGCAAGAACGTCTTGCGGCAATGCTTTATGTCGAGTTTATTGAGAGCTCTTACTTGGAAAATTTCTGAAGGACATTCAGAAGAGTTTCTGGCCTGCTTGACACGCCTCTGAAAAAGCCGTCAGTAAATGAATTGATTGAATTCCCCTGAATTTCCAAACACTGGGACGCGCACACACACTGCAGTGCATGCTTTATTTTGAGCATGAGTAAAAGTGTCCTAACAATTTATTTAGCAAAAAAACTACAGTATGTTGGGATTGATCATAACACCCTCCTGTTGGGAGTCACGCACACTTCCGACTGAGCTGAATGTACACACAAATATCCAAGAATTTGAAATTATTTGACTGATCTGCCCGCTGTGTAACGGCCCTGGTGTATACCATAATGTATTCTATTGAAAATTCTTTATTGTCAAATGACTGTTGAACGTGAATTTATCTGAGGATATTCTTAAATAAGGAAATCTCTACTGTGATTGGTCCTGAGCTACATCGTCATCCAAAATTGTGTTTGTGGCACAGCGAAGTGTCGTGAATCCGCACTAAAACTGACACTTAAGATTTAGTCCTACACTCAAATTAGGACTATGATGCTTGATAACTAACTTTAAATCGAGCTTTGAGGCAAGAATTTATAATTCAAGAATCTAGATGAATAAGGGAATAAGAATGGCTTCTGTCGGATTACAGGGGGTGTTGTTTGGAAGTCGAAACTTTCATGATGAAACACATTACAATGTGTGGAGCTGTAGCATAAGTGCCATAACTGTTTCCATGACTATTTGGCTTTTTGATAGTTGTGACGAGCCAAAATCATCAGCATTGCTACATTTGTCCTGACGCAAAGAAACAAAGTTTCATCACCACCTTTGGGTTAACTGAAAACGCATTAATGCGTCAAGTCAGTGGTGAGATGACGTCCCTCACCAACTCGCTGACAAGGATTATGCCTGCGCTGCCCGACCCTGTCTTATTAACTGCATGTTGTCAAATAATTCAGAAACAATATTCCTCTCCTCAAAGATTTGCTCAAGTCTTTGTCTCCACAGCACCATCACAAGCCCTACTGGCAACTCCTAACCACTTGAGAGTCCTCTGGAGCTGTCTTAAATAACTAAGAGAGTAAGAGCGATTCTTAGCTTTAAGAAATTTTATAACTTGCTTTTATTCTTAAGTTTAAAAGTGGGAGTAAATTTCATGAATTCTCAGCACTTAAGACTAAAATTGCACTTTGAGAAGCTTGGCAAATACTGGCCCAGGTGTGTAGATTGCTGGGTGACCCCAGAGAGAGGTGGATAGTCACACATAGATGTCACAGGCAATAAATGCGAGTGTAGCATATAATTTTCTTTAAATGACAAAAAAATCACTGATGGATCTTTTTTTATTCACAGCAAAATGCCTGTGAATAATACTGCTTAGCGGTTCTGACTAGCATGCAACACACCTAGACCAAGTAATGTGTCGATAGAAGGGAGACGGGCAGGAAGAAGCGAGGAGAGAGGAGAGAGGAGAAGATGAGAATAAACCAGAGAAGGTTCAAAGGAACACAGGCAAAAAGAAAGGGAGAAGAAGAAAGGGATGAAAGACTAATAAGATTAGAGGCAAATGAAAAAATTAAATGGAATTGAATAATAAATACAGTAACGATAGTGTGTTTTCAGGTGAGAAGACCTCCCCACACCTGGTGCTGTCAGCTCATAAGGTAGACTGAACGGGTGTCTGAAAATCAATAGAAGCCATTCAGCTGCATGTCGGATCAACACATCAAACACTGCAGTAAGGGATCCACCACACAACATATCTGAAACAACAAGTGCCTGTATGTGTGTGCTATCAAACGCAAGCCCTGATGTGTCATGTCTTGTGCTACATGCAAACACACACACACACACACACACACACACTGTAAAAGATGAAAAGGATTGATGCTGCACTCTTTACTTCCAGAGATTCAACAGAGATTTCACAAGATGGAAAACATTATTAAAACATATTATTAAAACTCCCCTACTTACTACTATTTTGTTATAGAGAGTATGTGATACCAATATATCATTTACAATCATCCCTCCAGCACTAGCACCGTTAACAATCTCTCGTGAAGTGTGGATGCCTTATCTTATAATCCTAAAGTTAAAAAAGTGGCCTGTAACTAAACTAGGCGTTAGTTTGAGTCACAGTTGTCTTTTGACATTCCGGTAAAGCGGTGCTGTCCTGCTTCGTCCAACTGAGACATTTAACCAAGAATAGGTCATTGGGCATGTTAAGGCTCCTGTCTACATCTGAAATCTGCTAACTCACCATGAGCGTGATTCTCTGGTCCTACTGGTGGTTCCAAAATCTGGACCTGTCACAAAAGCCGTGTTTCAACAAAAAGTATCTGGGACTTTTAAGTCCCCGGATCTCTTTTAAAGGAACTGAAAGGTTCCTTCAGCCCACTGTTCCACTGTGGTTTAAAGACCTGCGAAGATTAGGCCAATTAACCTGCTGACATACAAAGCCATGCACAGGCATCATTATTTACTATCCACGAGCAAATTTATAAACATCAGATTTGACTGGAACTTTAGGCTATAGTTCTTTACACATTTAATAACAAACTGGATAAAGCCATCAAGTTCTTAAAATCACTCCAGCACAGAGAAAGGAACACAAAAAATAAAATTGTGGCAGTTTGGAAGGTTAATAAAAAATTTCCAGTCGACAACAGTTGCAGATTAGCTGCATCACTCGTGTGTGCGCCTGAGCGTCAGAGGAACGGGATTTTAGACAAGCTTTATTACTTGCTGTAATCTGGTGTTCTGTTTGTTTTGGAGAGGAGGAGACCGACTTTGGCTCTGTATAAAAACTTCTTGACTGATGAAAACTTAAAACAACAACTCTGGACCCAGTTTTTAGTGTAACTCCATCAGCTGTTCGCTGTAAACACGCCACTGCACGTTGGCTGCTGTTTCCCAGCAATACATTTAATGCGACGTTCGATCTCAGGGACATTGGTGAGACGTGTGTGTTATCTGACAGTTAGTTGTGATTTATTGGTTTGCAAACAACCTTGGAAAAGACAGTAGCAGTCGAAAAAGGTAGAAAAACAGCCAACATGCTCAATTTAAAGCCAGTAGCCTCTGCTCGCCCATTCAGAAATTCACTGCAAGGCAAGACCCACTCTCCCAAAGTACCGGCACTTTCAGAAAGTACTGCCCCCCCGAGTAAGGACTTGGGGAAAACGCAGCTTAAAGGTGACAAGGCCTTTGCTGCCTGGGCCCCTCAGATGTGGAACATCGAATTATTAGGCTGTAATATCAACCAGACCATCCTCTGTATTCAGCAGTAACCTGCTCTATTTTATGTTGTCATATAGTAACAACTCTGTCCATTATGTATTCTGCACATGTAATTCCAACAGCATAGTCCTGTGATGACAGTTGGCTACATTTGAGATAATTTAGCCTAATGCATGTTTAGTACACTAAGATGTCCCTGTTTGCAATGCCTGATCACAACTGTGTGTCTTTATCTCTTATTTTATGCAATTTTAGTGAGCCAAGCAGTGGAGAGAGAGACCATGAACAGCCTGTAGTTTGTGTGCCCACTGCGTGGTTTAAGCCTTCAGTGTGCATGGACATACACACACACACACACACAGAAGAAAAGAGCAAGTCTTTTTTGCCAACAGGTCTCGTATGTATATCCTTATAGAGTGTTAGTTTGTATGACTATGGGGAAGTACTTTGGTTGTGTTTAGGTCTAATTTTGGTATGAATTAAGCTCTATTTGTTTCTGGATAAGCACTTTCACGTATGCATCTACAGCCTGGGGCCACCCTGAGGTAAGCACACTGCTGTTTAACTCTTCATTTACAACATGAGGCCAAAAATACTGAAAACTACAAGGTTTTTCACAGCTCGCACCGCAACAATAACAGCAAATACAACACACACTGAACCGCTCCCTGGGCACTTCATGTATAGGTGGTTAAAAAAAGAGGCAAGCGGTGGAATATGATTTATTATCAGTTCATTTTAAAAACCATAGTATACCATTTGAAATTCTACCACCACAATTACAGACTTGCAAAACTCAAAATCAGAGCTACAAAATCTGCCTGTAGACTGCAAGAGATGGGCAGAAAAATGAATTCTTTCCCATGTACATGAAGTAATTAGTTATAATGTATTTCACTTTTGTCAGTGCTAGAAGCAAACCTTTCCATTTTCACATGAAATATATATGACTGTAAGCTTTGTTTGCAGTGTATAATACTTACTCAAATCATGCTGTTTATATCGTCCAGTCAATTTTTAAATTAAGTTGTAACACAAACTTAAATTCCTAACATTCACCTCTGTCTGTAGACGTTAGGGCCAGTATACCAGTGTTTTCACTCTACCCATATAATGGCATTTTGACAAAAATGGGCATGGCAGGCCTTGTCAGGAGTGTGTCTTACTTGTGTGACTTGTGGTCCAGGATGTTGTGGTCCAGGTCGATGTGGTTGATGAGTCTCCTGATGTAAAGAGCCCTCATGTCTTTGGTTACAGACAGCAAGCTCTGGCAGAATTTCATGCCCATCTCCTGCAGCTCCCTGGTTCCTGTCTGCAGGCCCTGTACACACAGTCCAATTTTAGTTTTACTTTTTTACAATAAAAAGGGAAGCTTATGTACACAGGCACTGACTCACACTCATACTGGTGTATGAGAATGCCATTGTTAGCTTAACTGTGATTCACAGTAGGTTACATCCTCATTACAAATCATATTCTGATCATTTAGTGACATATGAACTAAATGTGACAGCTTTTACCACAAACATTATTAATATTCTTTTTGGCTTTTCCCCTCTCCTTTATTGAGTTTATATATTTTTTGTGCATGTATAGGTTTGCAAAGTGAAAAAGTCCAAAGTCCATCCCAAAGGGAGTTCCCATCTCCCACAGAAAACACTGCTCTGAACTGCCTGAAAACAGCTCGTTTGTAGTCCAGCCTTTACTTCCCTTTCTTCTGATGTCACAAGAAAATACGTGTCATAAAGCTCTCCGAATGACTAGTCCGACACGCCCTCAAAAACACTGCCGGAAAACACTGAGGTTCACTGAACACACACCTCCTCTCCCTTCCAAACACTAGCTGCCCTACAGGCAGTCAATGGACATACAGTTGTTACTGTGATGTAGAGACAGAGCTCGGTTAAAACTTTATGGATGAAAGATACTTTTGTTACAGATTAATAACTCACCACTCTGAAATTCTTGCTCCAGTCCATGTTACCAAGCTGGTTGGCAACATGTAGCCTACAGCTGAATTGAAGCTGTTTACCGTCTTTTCGCTGACCCGCCTTTCTCTGTTTCTGATTGGCTAGTAGTCCTTAACTTGGAACTGTGCATGTGCAACTCCCAACAAAGATCATTTAGAGACAAGGTGTATCACTCCGTAGCTAAAATGAAGCCTTCAACACAGGGTGAAAAAAGGAGCTGCAGCAATGTGCAGTATGAAAAACAACATGGTGTTTTTTGAGAATTAAACCATGTAAACCTGTTCTGGTACAACCCCTAAATAGGATTTTGAACCTGAAAAGGAGCATAATACCACCTCTTTAACATACTACTGAAATAAAGATAGCAAGACTCAGCACTGAATGTCGGCCCCCATAAACGCTGATGCATTCAGTTGCTTTTGTACATACTGAACAAAGGGAACTACAGTCAGTGACTAGTAACTGGGAGTAACTGAACTGATTAGTTATTGAATTGCCTTCAACTAAAGAATATGAAGATTTATGAATTGCGATGCTTTGACTGGTCAATAGCAAGTTCTCAGACCCAGATAAATATCATCCAACAGCTACACCAACTCTGATGATATCAACGTTCCTGTTCCAAACACCTTTTTGTAAGAAAATCTGCTATTCCTGCTTTACAATGTAAAAACAGAGGTTTGTTTAGAATAAATGTAACACATACAATCGATATTGACACTGCGGGCACACTTTATGGATAATAATGATGATGATGTTTAGTAGATTATGGATTTATATCATATGTCTGTAGTAGCCAGACAAAACAAATAACTTAAAGCTTAACAGTCTGTTTAACTACACCAAACTATTACAGTATGTAAATGAAGGGCACATAAATGTAATTAATGAAGTCAGTACTAGCAAAGAGTGGAAATATGAACTCATATGAACAGATTAATTCTTAATTGGCAAGTATTGTGGATGAAACTTGATCACAAATAAAGCAGAATGTGTAGCCTTAAAAATAACTGAAGGAAATATATTTTCCCATATTTTGGAAAATAATTTAACTAAGTAAAATAAAACTAAAATTGGCAGCAACGAAACAGGGCTACAATATAATCCTTGTAGGCAATAGCACATCGTCGCTGTACAGTATGTCCACTAAAGTGCTTGTTTTTGCCACTGATAAGCTCAAATTGGTATTATAAGAGTCTGAAAACATTATGGTGGGGATCCCTACAGAGAGAGACCATTTTTTGAAAGAGTAAGATTTTGTTTACCAGAAACAGTTGCTATATCACTATTGTCAATTCCACCAGACTCCATTGACAAATACAGTAATTTTATCTTGCAGCAAAAATTGTTGTTCCCATTAGTCACTTAGACACAAAAACATGGGACATTAGGGTCCTGGGAAAAAAAATACCTAAGTTTCCCCTAAAGGGTGCTGATTATGCTAATGATCAAATGTCATGAATGTGCACCTCCTCCTGAAGAGGTGGCACTCATCTAGTTCAAACGAACAATGTATGACAAGTCTGTGCAGTCATGTCGAGTTGAGTTTGCTGGAGCCAAAAAGGAACACTCCTGCGAGCAAACCTCACAGGCATTTCCTTTCATGGTCTTGCACAAATTCAGACTGCACATGTGGAAGCATATAAAAAACACATCAGTTTGTGGCAGTATATGAATACGCGTGTGTGTGTGTGTGTGTGTGTGTTCTCACCATTTGTGTATATGTGCCTGTGCTAGTGATTCCAATCACTCGTTACATCAATACAGCTTAGTGCTCCCTCCAGTGATAGAAACACAGAAACAAGTATGTTGCGTCAGTAATGTCACCAACAGCTTTTTGAAAAGAGATATTCTGAAGCCTGGCTTTAAGTTCGTAGCGTACCACTGTTTTCTCAAATAGTGATTGGAGCTGAGGAGGTAGTAATGTCTTGCCCAATGACACTTTGACATGAAGACTGGGGGAGCCTGGGATTAAACCACTGACCTTCCATTTAGTGAACAACCACTCAACCCCGAGTCTCAACCACCCTAAATAGGTCATTTGTCAGTGCCTTCCAAAGTCACCCACATGACAGACCAAACAATGATTCATATGCTCTGGTTAAGTTTAGGCAACTAAAAGTTGTTTGGGGAAGAAAATGTAGAGACAGGATGTTTTCAGGTTCTAGATGTTGTTGATCCCGCCATTTACCCAACCCCAAACTTATAGATTACAAACAGCAGTTGACATAAGTTTCACCTCGAGGCTCAGGAGGTAGAGCAGGTTGCCTTTTAATCAAAAGATCGGCGGTTCAATCCCCGGCTCCTCCGGGCTGCATGTCGAAGTGTCCATGGCCAAGATAGTGAACCGCGAATTGCCCCTGGTGTCTGTTCCACCAGTGTGTGAATGTTAGTTTATGTTAGAGCACTTAGGCTCAGTGTATGAATGGTGAATGCAATGTAGTGTAAAAGTGCTTTGAGTGGTAGCAAAGACTAGAAAAGCGCCAAACAAATACGGAGCATTCACATTTAGGTGTTCCATCCACTGCATGAAAAGTGGGATTTTTGGCAGGTAATGGACTTTAATTCTGCCATGAAAGTTCAGGTTAATGGCCAGCTCTGAAAACTAGCAGGAACTGTTGGGAATTGAAGGGTTTGTCAGTGTTGCCCCCATGACACCCCTATCTCTAGGTCTAGGAGAAGCTTTCACCTGAAAACGAAATGACTGTGAGCCATACAAATGCAAACCATGTAAGTCACCACTAGACCAGAGGTGACAACTTCATACAAAATACAAACTTCATGTTAAGATAATCTGTGGTATAAATAGAGTGAGCAAAACACAAACAAACCGTAGGAGGTGTGAGATGAAGAGGAAGTGTGGCAAGAGGGCAGGGATCCGATCTAGGCTGAAAGCTAACCCTACTGGTTACGGCTGTACCATCCATTCTGCTCATGATCGTCTGCTCACTGCATAAACTGGTCTACATCCGACTTCAACAGAGTTTCCAGCTTAAGTTCAGACAACGCTGTGTTTTTGGCTCAGCGACAGCATA
This sequence comes from Lepomis gibbosus, assembly GCA_029875015.1. Classification (NCBI taxonomy): domain Eukaryota; kingdom Metazoa; phylum Chordata; class Actinopteri; order Centrarchiformes; family Centrarchidae; genus Lepomis; species Lepomis gibbosus. The sequence continues at coordinate 19,400 of JAPMOB010248476.1, forward strand.
CCAGACTCCACCATTCATCTGCCAGGGCTGATAACCTTCCAAGCGGATAGATGTGCAACTCTGTCGGGCAAGACTCTGGTGAGAGTACTGTGTATTTACATAAACACTGAATGGTATAGGAACCCTGTGTTTATATCCAGCTACTGCTCACCAACCAACATGGCTCCTATCACAGCTCTCTTTCCACTTCTCTGGGCATCACTGCACCAGCTGTCGGCGCTGCCATTTCTATTTTAGATCAGCTCCTCTAAACTTTGCATAGACACTGACTTGAGCTTTCAGTTCCCTTATTTCTTCTTCTACGTGCTTAAGGAATAACTACAGCTAGGTGATGCTCTGTTCAGCCTCAGAACTGGACTGGATGACTGGACTGGCAGTTTACAAAAAACAATTTTAACTATGAGCTTGAGCTTGTCAAGTTTGGGGCATCCCTGTCATTCAAAACAAAAGAAATAAATCAAATAAACAGATTGTGTTTTTTTTTCAAGTAAATGATTCATTGATTGAAAATGTTGTGTCAGTTTGAGTTTCTGTATCAAATTGCCTGACAGCATATTCCTAGGCTGCTTTTTGTTTGCCCCTGCACACACACACACGCACTTACCTTGTATATTCCCTGGTCACAACCATTGTAAGTACTCTCCATTGTATAACTTCTCAGCACGCCCATTTCCCTCCAGACAACTACCCTTGCTGTGGCAGAACGAGATTTCTCCACCTGACAAGTTCAAATCAAAAAAGATGAGGAGCACAATGATGATAATCCATATAACAAAAAAACTATAACGATAACAAAAGTATGGTAATGATTAAGGACACTGATATTTATTTGCTTTAAAAGTATTTAAAGTATTAGTATTATAATCATTATTCTACATTTTGTTGTTGTTGGTATTATTACCAAGTAGTTGCAGCTGTTGAAAGAAAAGGCAGGTGCAATACGATCCAAGGTCTTTGGAATGGTCTAGAGAAAGAAAGAGATGGACAGATAGAACAACATCAACAATGGTAGTAGTCAGTACAATGATATTATTAGTGAAAATACTACATGCCTCCCTGCAAATTATGTCAACTAGTTAGTATTCTAAATATATAGATAGTTGTAGGTGTTATTATTTGTCTAACTATATGGGTTGATTGTTTTTTATGTGTTAATTTAATAAGATGCTGGAATATTCAGGGTCTTTCAGCTGAAGAGTGGAAACCCTGAATTCATAACATCTATTAATGATGTTGATATAATTGTGTAATATTATGTGTCAAAATGATCTGCTCGCTCACTGTCCTCCAGGATATAATATAGCCATGATGCCCCCATGAAATTAAATTAAGGACAGAACATCGTGGTGGATATTTTTGTGGTGTACAGGAGATCTCTGCATTCAGATCACACCAGTGAAACAGGGTTAATCTCAAATTTGGTTAAGATTAGTCCAACCCCTGGGCATAGCTGATAGAGATCTCTATATCTGTGCTATTTATTTATGTTCTGTAAATTAATAATTCAATTCATGTTATACAAAAATCTAAATTGTGTTAAACAAGGCTAGATCAATTACTGGTTAGACAGTGGATTAGATCACAATCAGAAACTTAATTAATTGCAAAGTAGTTTTGACACATACAGTGAATTTGCTTTGGTGACTAAGTGTGTAACAATAGACATAAGCAATCTGGTGTATACTCTCCTATGCAGTGAGGAATGTACAGACATGTACAGTATCTAACAAGTACACCCATCAAATATTTGTAAATATTTGATTTGATATCTTTTCATGTGACACTGAAGAAATGGCACTTTGCTACAATGTAAAGTAGTGAGTGTACAGCTTGTGTAACTGTAAATTTGCTGTTATTGTTATTATTATTATTATTGTTATTATTATTATTGTTATTATTATTATTATTATTATTATTATTATTATCATCATCATTTTTATTTATTTTATTTTTTTACTGACGCACTTTTTGACCCCTCTTGTCTGTGAAAAGTGTTATATAAATAAAGTTTACTTATTAACTTACTTTCCCCTCAAAATAACACATCACACAGCCATTAATGTCTAAACTGCAGGCAAGAAAAGTGAACACCCCTAGTGAAAATGGTCAGTGTCAATATTTTGTGTAGCCACCTTTATTTTCCAGCACTGCCTTAACCTTCTTGGGCATAGAGTACACCAGAGCTTCACAGGTTGCCTCTGGAGTCCTCGTCCACTCTTCCATGACGACATCACGGAGCTGGTGGACTCCTCCGCCTTGCATTTGAGGATGCCCCACAGTTGCTCAACAGGGTTTAGGTCTGGAGACATGCTTGTTAGTCCATCATCTTTACCCTCAGCTTCAATAGCAAGGTAGTGGTCATCTTGGAGGTGTGTTTGGGGTTGTTATCATGTTGCAATGCTGCCCTGTGGCCCAGTCTCTGAAGGGAGTGGATCATGCTCTGCTTTAGTATGTCACAGTACAGGTTGGCATTCATGGTTCCCTTAGTGAACTGTAGCTCCCCAGTGCCGGCAGCACTCCCGCATCCTCAGACCATGACACTCCCATGCTTGACTGTAGACAAGACATACTTCTCTTTGTACTATTCACCTGGTTGCCGACCCCACACGCTTGACATCATCTGAACTACATAATTTTATTTCGGTCAGTACACCGAAGACAGTAATCCATTACCTTATTATGCTTGTCTTCAACAAACTGTTTGTGGGCTTTCTTCTCATCTTCAGAGGCTTCCTTCTGGGACAACAGCCATGCAGACGAATTTGATGCAGTGTGCGGCATGTGGTCTGAGCACTGAAAGGCTGACCCCCACCCCTTCAACCTCTGCAGAAATGCTGGCAGCACTCATTTGTCTATTTCCCAAAGACAACCTCTGGATATGAAGCTGAGCACGTGCACTCAACTACTTTGATTGACCATGGCGAGGCCTGTTCTGAGCAGAACCAGTCATGTTGAACTGCTGTATGGTCCTGCCCATTGTGCTGCTGCTCAGTTTCAGGGTCTTAGCAATCTTCTTATGACCTAGGCCATCTTTATGTAGAGCAACCATTCTTTTTTTGAGATCCTCAGAGAATTATTTCCCATGAGGTGCCATGTTGAACTTCCAGTGACCAGTAAGAGGCAGGGTGAGAGCAATAACACACCTGCTCCCCATTAACACCTGTGACCTCATAACACTAACGAGTCACATGACGGCAGGGAGAGAAAATGGCTAATTGGGCAAAGTTTGGACGTTTTCTTTTTGGAGTGTACTCACTTTTGTTGCCAGATGTTTAGACATTAGTGGCTGTGCGTTATTTTGAGGGGACAACAGATTTACACTGTTATACAAGCTGTACACTCTACTTTACATTGTAGCTAAGTGTCATTTCTTCAGCGTTGTCACATAAAAAGATCAAATATTTACAAAAATGTGAAACTAAAAAATGTGTACTAACTTTTGTGAGATACTGTGTATTGGGGAAATGAAACAACCACCTAACTAACACATGGGGCCAACCCCTCAGGTCAAGAATCAGCAATTTACTGAAGGATATGGGACGCTCTTTCAATGACAAAAATGTTTATATTCTGGAGAGGGAGGAGAGATGGTTTGAAAGAGGGGTGAAAGAAGTCATTTACACAATTGTATGGAAAAAATCTCTCAACAGGGAAGGAAGTCTGAGACACCACCTGTTCCCCATGTACAATGCAGTTCTTTCATCCCTTCCCAGCAGACTGAAAAAAGACTTGTTCAGACTCAGGCCTCAGGTGACCCTAATAACGATAATGATTGTCATTACCATACCCGGATGCACTAATGAACCAAGTGGTATCCATCACCTGGTGAACTATCCCACAAAGGCTAAATAGGTGGGACTCCCTGCCAGTCAGTCAGAACTGGGTAGTCAGAACTGATTTTGACCTTCCTTGGATAAATATGACCTGGATTACTGAGAATATTCACAGTATTTATATATATATTGTTCGTATTTCCACATCATTATCTAGTCAGCTAGGGAAAATGGTCATCTTATGTGCATGTGTTCACTAGCACAGACTTCACTCGCTAAAAAACTCGGTAGCCTATGACGTTACAAGTTGCAGTGGAAATTTTACAAGCAAGGACCAGCTAAAGCAGCAGTGAACACGCAGTGTGCAGATGTTCGTTTCGGTTGTTTGATAGGCTGCGTCATTAACAACCCACAGGCTCGCGGGTGGAAAAGCGTACTGCTGTTGGAGAAAGTGGAGTAGACAGGCGAGGGGGGAAACAAAGAGAGGCGGAGCAAGCTGGTGTGTTTAATTGAGGTATAGGCCTCTTGTGTGGGGAGAAGAGAATTCCGAGGAAGGGGTAATGTCGGGGATGTGTGTGGTTGAAAAGTTCGTGGACCCAAATGCAGGAGACGTAGGCTGACTTGTACAGTTAACACCGAACTGGGAGCTAAGACATAGAACCAAAACACACACTAAATAACAGATACAGAAGGGACTGCAAATAACAGGCCTGACTGAGAACTAAATGAACAGACACACCCACAGTGTGACAAGTAAGCATACTTAAAATTTATAATAATAATGTTCGTGGTGATTAAAACCTGCTTTCACATGGCAGAAGTATGTGAAAATTTTAGATTTTTTTTTTTAGACGGGGTTTTACAATCACCATGCCTGCTCAACCATCGACCATCTTTCAGCCATCGCAGATGGACGATGGCATCGTCTATCAGCCCAACCCTAGAAGAGAGGACCATATAGCATTTTAAACTGAACCCTCTATGGCTGGCTTGGCTGTGTGTGTGTGTGTGTGTGTGTGTGTGTGTGTGTGTGTGTGTGTGTGTGTGTGTGTGTGTGTGTGTGAGTGTCTTACCCTATATCCAGGGTCCTCTTTCAATCCGACAGTGCTAACAGCAGAGCCAGACTGCCAGAGAGTCTCCTTAACACTGCAGCCATACAGAAACACATTCTTCTTTCTAGAGTGGCCGTGGTAGTCACAGAAAACCTGGAAGACATGCACAGGGAGAGAAACAGCTTTTAAGAGCTGCATTAAACATCAACACAAATGCTCCAACCAAATGAAACTAATAATGCAGATTTAAAGAGCAAACTTCAAACTCAAATCTCAAACATACTCCCCAGGATATGATCTGGGAGGATGTTAAGACTGGAATTATACAGTGAGGTAGGAAATGATACCTGAAACACATGCTCTGGGGAAACGACAAGCTGTAATAAAATCTTACGGACAGTCTGTGGCCTCCACTGATGTCCCAATCTGATCAAACAAGAGCTTGAAGCGCTCTCTTTTGCTCCCTGGTGGGATGATCTGGCGGCTCAGTGAGCTGCCCATGTGCCACTGCTGTCCATGGAGAGGGTGAGAGGGGTTACCCAGGATGGCTTAGATGGCTTGTTCCTCATCTTCCTCTTCACTACTGACTCTAGGCAGTTCACTTTGGGCTTGACCACAGAGCTATACTCCCTTAACAGCTAGTTCTTCCTGGATGATAACTGGGAAGGGGGGGGGGGTCTCTTTTCAAAACTGTGTGTGCGACATTGCAGGCAGTAATGTTAATGTTATGTTAAATGGTAGGTAATGTCTTACATCTGGATTTCAGTCCAAGATCAATGCTGTTAAGCTAAATGTTAGCATCCTGAATCAACTGTGTATGTGCTATCTTGAACACACCCCATTCCTCCTGCAAACGAATGACTTCACTCAGTGAGTGAGTGAGTGTATACTTGCACCGTTTCAGGGGGTGATTTAGTTCAGTTCATTCTTCCAAAGACTTTGTTCTTTTGAACGAAACATTCGCGGATCACCTGCAAAATAAGGCTTCACTGCTGTTGCGTTAGGATTACGGATTTTTCCTCACTCTCAGAGTTGATCTAACTGAACTGAAATACTGAACTGGATTAAAGCCAAAAGGATTACACTTCTTGAGTGTGACACTGCATTAACATGGCCATGTGTTCACCTGAAAAGAGAAATAGCTAAAATAAACAGCTCTAACCTGTTAAATCAAAGCTGTTTTTCTCAACTTAACTAACTATGTTGTGAAAACACTGTACTCAGTAACTGAAATGGCAATTGAAGAGAACGTTTTAGCGACATTGCTGAAAATGGGTTCATCCATCGTGTTGAGAGACATGAGCAGTCAGACAATCAGACAGGTTGGAAACAGACCTCTCGGTTAGTTGAACTTATTTAGAAGAGAAAATAAAGGTGAACAGAAAGAGTATGACCCCAAATGTCTGTTGTCCATCACATCTACTGAACTACTTACTGTAGTTTTCCTGTGCAGTGAGGAATCATTAGCAGTCACTGAATTGTTCATTATTAACAGGGGGGATAGTCCAAGGAGCACCCCATGACTACACGTCGCTATGATCATGTCGCTAGCTCTACTTTATAGTATAGAATTGAATATTATAGTATATAGTTTGGACAATGTTACAGATTGAAGAAGAAACGGATAGAAGGGCGGTACTGAGAGAAAAGGGAATTATAAATTTGTCTGCGTCTTCAGCACCACGGACAGCGCCATGGACTTAGCAATACCTACTAGAACCGTTAGGCTGCTGATATTTCAGAACCGTTGTAAGAGCAACAGACTCTAACGCAAACCTCAGTGAGATAAAGAATCAATGAGACATGTGTCCCTGCAATCTTTCTGTTACTAGGGGGTGGAGGGTAGGTGGCAGTTTAGCAAAGGGGAGTCATTTTGGTCATTTTGGTCAACCATGGGGTGGTTTGACTGAAAGGTTAGGGAAAGATCTTGGTCATGATAAAAATAAACTAATGTTTCACGGTTGGTAGGAAACAGAATGCACACAATGGTGTCCTGTTTCACACACTTTGTTGATCCATCCATGGACCCTCACCCCTGAGAGGTTTTGGAGCTCTAACAATATCACAGTTCTTCGTACTGAAAGACAACAGTCATCATTCACACAGACACAAGAGCTTCTTGCGTTAGTGTTGGAAAAGTCCACTATTACTATTGCTCTGTACTGGGGGATCATTTTTGGCAGACATTATGTTTAAAGTCGTGCCATTCTGAGCATCATGTGTTTCAACTGCAAATCTCCTGGTTGTGAAAAGGTTAACAAGTCATTCTTAATGTGCACATGCTTTTTACTGTATGTCAGTTGACAGCAACAGTTGGCAGTTAATTATATGAATTAGCCCGAAAAACAACCTCAGCACTCTAATTTAAAACTATTAAATAAGCCAATCAAGGTCAATGTATTATAGGTCTTTGTCATTAAATCCTCATTACATTATATTTCAGTTTCAGCAAGACACCTGCAAACACACACAAATGGTGCTCACACCATACACATACACAGACAGCACACATTCATGCACTATTCAGCTTTGTTTAGCTGAAAAATGGGCTGCAAGTATTTTATGTGAAAACTGAGATAATCAGGCATTCCTTTTGCTCTTAATTTGGTTCCCATTCATTTAAAAAACAATCTAAATATTCAGTACAGTGCATATTGCAGCTGGAACTTCATTCATTCTGTGATTTATAAACAATCAGGAAACACAGAGATTGCTAGGATAGACTCAGATTTGGATTAGATGAAAAGAAATCCGTATCGCACCAGCGGAGTTCGTCCTATACTGTTGAGGTAGTATAGGAGGCCCTTGGTGTGGTAGATGGTTGGACTGAGGACGGGGTCTGGTTTAGACCACTGGCGATTCAGATCCTCACCGCTCAGATCACAGCGATTCCTGAGGAGGCACAGAGCAGAAGAGACAGGACATTATTACTTGCAAGTTTTTTTCAACCTGTTTAGCCTCACAGTATTATTGTGTTGCTTATGTTTCATAGTGTGTGCTTGTGTTTATATAGTGTGTGCAACTAAAGAAATGGCAACCAAGAAAATTATTGGAAAACATAAAAATACAGGTTAGTTGAAAACCAAATAAAGTTAATTTCTTCCATCTGTAGACTAAACAAAACAAGGAAAGAGTAAACATGCTGCAGTCTCCTCCAGTAATTGTGTTTGTTTGTGTATTTAACAACATCTAATGTTGCACTCGTGCTTTGCTGCTTGCTCTTGCCTCATTCTTTTGCTGACATTCTTTTTCTTCTGCTGGAAATTATGAACAGGGCTCTTGGATACTTATAAATCATTGGGACATTAATTTATTATACAACTTTATGCTCCTCCTCAGTACTACAAAACTGTGGCCTACCAAGACTGCACAAGACTATGCTGCAAGGAGCAGAAATGTACAAGCTAAATCTAATTAGCAGCTAGATGTCCCCTTTCACCTTCCACAAACCTCTACAGAAAATAGCAGTGCTAGAAACTGGTTACATGTGAACTTGGAAGGACTATGTGAGGACGACACTTCTTTACCATGGATTCAAAACAGTGGATAAACTCTTACACATAGCTAATTAGCATCGGCAAGACTACCCAGAACTGTTTTTTTGCTTTAACTCACTAAATTTAGCTTTATTAAATGTCAGGTCTTTGGTAGGAAGACATCAGAAGGCCTAGATTCCAGTGCAGCTGTTCCTATCGCATCTACCCATCCCAACTTCAGTTTTACGAGCAAAGTTAGAGTGCCTAAGAAAGGAGGTGGAATTGGTATTTTCTTTAATGACCTCTAAATATCTACAGCCCCCCTAAATACAGTGCAACCTTTTTTGTTGACTTTGGTGAACTGCTGTCTATAATCTGTATATGATTTTGACTGTGTAGTTATTGTTGGTGATTTTACCACCCATGTTGACAACCCTCAGGACAGAGGGACTAAAGAACTGTGTGGTGTTCTTGATAACTATAGACTGACTCTAAGGGGACACACTTTGGACTTTATCATCTCCAAATATCTGAACATTTCCAAGGTTGTGGTGACTGATGTTGCTCTCTCTGATTATCCCTGTGTTTTTGTTGAGAGTGCTATGTCCTTGCAGACAAATGTTCAAACCACAAAATGGCATATCACTGAAAACCCCAGTGAAATATCTATTCAGGCTTTGTCTTCCACACCGGGAAGACACCCACTGACTGAGTCTCAGTCAATGAGCTTCAATTTTAAAAAAAGACAAATGTTATTGCTGTCACTGCACCCACTGATGTGAAGGCAGTCACTTGTAAGAGCTCCATGAAGAAATGCCACACTAATAAAAATAGAAAAAAGAGTGGTGGTGAAAAGCATGTGGCAAAAACAAATCTCCAGGTCGTTAAAGTGAGATTTCGCATGTTTTAGAACTGAGAAATGCAAGGCGGCTGACATCCCCAAAAACGTAATAAGGCACTTGCCTTGTTTGCTGCTGTCAACAGGCTAACAACTCCTCCTGAGCTAATAGCCCCTGAATTTCTATTCACCAGGGCCTGCAATGAATTTGTCTCTTTCATTGACAAAATAAAAAAAAGACAGGCAGTCAGTGCCTTCAGATCAGGTATAGAATGCATGTTCTCCCATGACCACAAATCAATTCAAACAGCATGACACAAGTTCATCTTATCAACCATGAAACCTTGAGAACAGGATACTTTTGGAAAACGTTTCTAATCAACACATTCTCACTCCCAAGTCGTCATACATGGACTGGCAAGACCCATTGTTGTCACTTTTTAACACATTGAGTACCGCTTTAGCACCACTTCTGGACATGTAGGGCTCCATAGTCAAGATAACAACAATAAATATGCTACATCTGGTACTGTTGTAGTACTCGAGACCAGTCTTGGTCTCAAGACCACTTTTTAATGGTCTTGGTCTCGTCTCGGACTTGACCGCATTTGTACTCTTTCTTGTCTCAGTCTTGGATATTGAGGACTCAGGATTTTATTTCAAGACCAGTCAAGACCATAACTTTGGGAATATCAACAAATTACTTGTGCATTGTCTGATTTATTTGTTAAAATCCTAACTTTGATTGGATATAAAACTTATTGCTTCAAATGCAACCAGTAACCCTAATTAAAAATGTGTTGTTCCCACTGACGACTTTCACCCCTCCCCACAATGGAAAAGGAGTGTTGAATAAAGATGCTTACATTGATTTCAGCTCTTGTATGTGGGTGTTTCAATGGAAATGTGGCATATATAAAGTCTCAAAGCTCACATCCAAAGCCACTCATAGCCACACATACATAACAAAAGCATTATGTGTATGTGTGTTTACCCTGGATCCAATGATCTAATTTGGTAGTTTAATATAACAGCAATGTGTGTGTCAGATGGCAAGCTTGACTGAGCTAAGTGTAATCAACCAAAGCAAATTGGCTGTGAAACTATTCAAACAAAGTGTGTGAAGTCAAATGAATCACTCCCACACAAGAGATGAATACCAGGGCTATTAACCAATAAAGTAAAGAGTACTGAAAGGAAAACAACATTCACTTTTACAGTTCCCCTTGCTTTGGCAGGGAGTTTATTAGTCAGTGAGGGCGAACAACATAACAACAACTATATCTGTGATGCTACCAAGACTTCAAATAATGTTTTTGTGAAATGACAGAGCAGGGTAATGCTCTTTGCTTTTGGTTTGAATATAGAGGATAATGAAAAATCACAGCATACTGTTCTAGAAAAAAGGCAAACCTAACATTTAGTACTAAAATGGGACTCCTGTTCAAGTTAAAGACGAACTGTGGTTGTATTGTGACGGATAGTTCACTATCCCACCATGGACATTTGGAGTGGTTTATCTGACAGCTGGATCATGTGCACCTGCAGTTTAGTTCTTCTGTTATTTTGGGGGCATATTGGGTGATGATTTGGTGACAGGCTGCATCATATTTGATTATTTATATGTAAAAATATATGATTGTACAATAATTATGTAAACATGAAACATGTATTCCTGGTTTAATCAGGTTGCATTAGAACACCCTTAAAGGTTCAGTGTGTAATATTTCCGAGGATTTATTTACAGAAATGCAATATAATATCCATAACTATATTTTCAGTGGGGTATAAAGACCTTTCATAATGAACCATCATGTTTTAATTACCTTAGAATGTGCCAGTTATACCTACATAACCTCGGACACCCCCTTCCATAGAGTATTTTGTCATCATGTTTCCACCATAGCTGACAATAGACAAACAGTGCTACAGAGTGTGTTTCGTCATCACGGCAGTGTAGATGCCCTTCACTACATTAAATGACAATCAGCTAATCAGTAATTGGCAATAAAACGGTAACGTTAGGTTATAGCATGAAAGAATCAGCCAGCTAAACTTTTACTACTCTGGTAGAAATTATATGTAGTTATTCTCCAGCACTCTGTTGTGGCTTGTGGTGTAAAATATGTAGTTGGATTAGTTTCAAGTAGTTACTCTCTCTCTCCACCACTCTGTTTGGCTTTTTTGGTCACGTTCAGTGAGACAATCAGCTAATCATTAATTGGCAATAAAACATAACTTCCAGCATGAAAGCTCAGATCAGCCATCTAAACTTTTACTGCCCTGGTAGAAAAACATGTTGTTGGATTGTAATTTAATGTAGTTATGCTACAGTGCTCTGTAATGGATTTGCAATGTGGACAGAAATGTGCCCTTACCTTCCTGCGATAAACAGCTGATGAATATTATTGTCAATAAAACGGTAACAGCAGAGAAGCTTCAGGAAAACATGTATTTATTTTTTACTGCTAATGGTGATATATAATATGACCATGTGCATGTCAAGTGACCAATGATGAATACTTTCTGAATTTGCATTATTTATTTTTTTTTGTTTGTGCTTAGCTACTGTGCACATAAATGTGTAATTTGTACTTTCACATGCTAAATGCCCATTAAAAGCATTGTACCATTTTATCACAAGCTGAAATTATGGCTGTACTACTTTGTGTTTGTGTTGTATTTTAAAAAATTAAAAAAGACGATTTGGTAAGATTTGCAGATTGCTTATATAATTAATTAAGCAAAGCGAGAGGAGCCTCGACCTGACAATGCATTATGCATACATGTCTTTGTACTATTTGTTCCAATTAAGGATTTTAAAATGAAAAACAAATGGTTGTTCTATGTAGCCTAGTTTATAGCCTATTAAATTAGCTGCAGTCTTAAAACAATAATAATAATAGACAATGCAATTTTATGTGGTTTTAAGTGAAATATTTTATTCTATTGTTAGCTGCATTCCTCAGAGGATGAATCCAAATGACTGGTTTATGACCAAATACCTGCAAAACTAATTCCCATCCGCCTCAGCTGTACTTTGTGTTTACTGCTCATTAGCTAATGTAGATAATGATTACATTAGTATTTAGCTCAATACTGTGCCTAAGTACAATCCCACAGAGCTGCTTGCATGGCTGTGGACTCTTAACACTGGCTATATACCAAAACCAACATGTTAAGAGACTGCCCTAATGCATCAGTTGTTTCAGTAACCCTAACCCAAGAGCTCTACTTATCCTAAGCAAGTGGTGTTTGTGCCTAATCCTAACCAAACTTAACTACAGCATTGTCACATCATAAACCAAATTGATTTTTCATAAATCATTGGTAAAAGTTTAGGAAAGCACAGAAAGCATGGCTGACATCACATCAGAAACATTTCTATGTGTCATTCTGGAGGGCAATAACAAACTTGTTGACATGTTAGCAGTGTATCTGTTTTGTCAGATGTGTCAAAGATTGATGACTGAAAAATGCAGCTGGAACATGTTAGAATAGCCGAATGAGCCTGGAATAATTTGTAACTATTGCAATGAATGTAATACTTTATGTTTCATTAGGTTTAAAGTAGTACCATGTTTATCTTTTTTCTTTTTGTGATGCGGACTGAAGCTTAACCAGTCGGGAACCACTTATTGGGTAATTTAAAACTTGGTGTATTCCTTTAAGGTTTTATTGATTTCTCCTCATACTGAGTTCAGAGCTTTTTCTTCAGCCTTCTCTCTTTGTGTCCCGTGCTGATTGTCTCTGCGTCCCGTCCCTCAGCGTCCTGTATTCTCTCTATATTGCCTAATCTCTTTTACCCTCTCGCTCTCTCCCTCCATCTAAGTCTCTAACCCCATGCCGCAGCCTCCCAGCCTCAGCTGTGTCCCAGGGCAGCAGACATAGAGAAACACAGTTAAAGTTCTTTGTAAACTGTTATTTTTCCAGCGCTGCAGCTGCCTGCCCTCAGGCGTGTGTATGTGTGTGTGTACACATTTGTTTGCGATGGCTATCACAATGGGAATGTTCTGCCAGATAATATTTTATTCTGTAAGCTTTTACACATCCTACAGCTCATGTTTATTTGTAATTTACCCACAAACAGGCAGCGCTTCAATCACTGCGTGTTGATCAAGCCTTTATGTTTTTGTGTGGGTTTATCAGTCTTAAAATGAACTGTGACATTCTCATCAACCAGTATAGCTGGGTACCAGACGCCCTTGGAAATACAGCATGTGCTAAATTATTATCTAATTCGTGAGCTTATGTGGCACGTTATTCATGACAAGGTTGATTTTGTACTAACAGGTGGAGATAAACTTGTTCACCTGTTGTGTTAACTTCTGCAAATAGGTAGCCTGGGATCACCAGACTCATTTGCAAATGCGTATTAGTCCGACACCAGTTACTTTTCGATTTCCAAAGGAACGTCCTTGGACACAGATCAAAATGCCTCTCGAAAAGCAGGGGGAAAATGGCCAACCTGCACCCAGACTTTCTTAAATTAGACCTGAACAGTACATTGTGTTTGCATGTCACAAGGGATGCTGAGTGCAGACAGAGAAAAGGCAGGGGTTTGGACCTAAATGCAGAAACACTAGCCAGAGCAAGTTCTGTTTTCTTAGTTTAATAACAGATCTTACAGGTAGGCAATGTTCAACAGTCTAAACAGCAGTCCAGAACAGATGTAAAGTAAATACCAACAGGTCCAGACCTACAACCAATCAGAGCAGTGTGAGATATCAGTTGTCGTATCAAACCTGGCCCATATTAGATAACCAGCTTTGATTGGCTGGATCCAGGATGGGTGGAAACCTTTCTGAATGGGAGGGGAGCCATTCAGCTGGTTCTTAGGGTAGCAAATAAGCGAATGAAAAGAACTTGTGAGGGCAAAATTACTTATTACCTGTAGACTTTTAATAATCCTACATATCATTGTCTTATGAACTAGATTCATCTGTGTTCAAATTTCACATTAAGTGTCCCAGTGTTGTGATTATCTGTTAGGTGGTTTTGTCTTATGCACACCATGCATCTCCATTCCTGTGAGAAATAAGTTTCCACTGTGGCTCAAAGTAGTCTCCCTAGACTCCACAGCTATTCCTAAGCATTAAATGATTTAGTCATCTGTTTCTCTGTGCCAGACTCTGTGATCCCCATTTGGTGTGCAAGCTATGCCCTCTAGCTGAATCACTTACTCTGCTAGTCTTGTTTTTAATAAATAGAACAAAGACAACTGTTTGTTGTAACTCTCTATTTGTTCATTTCTGCACATTTCCACCACAATGAACTACTTCAGACCAGTGGGTCTCAAACTGTTTCACGTCAAGGATCCATAAACTGACACAAATTAGACCACGGACCCCTATTTGATAAGATTTTGTCCCAGGATCGCCAATTTGATCGGGTTTTGGCTTTTAGATGTTTTATTCCAGAAGGTGTATGAAATTCATGACCAAAATAGTCATGCATTTAGTCACTATGTTGCTTGTGGATGGAATTACAGTAAAAATAAATTATTCCCCTTTTCCCTGGGGGTTCCCGAACACCACACTGAAAACCACTGCTTTAGACTATATATTGTAAAGTGCTATCTGTGTTTCTTTGAGAGTAAGATATCATGGCTCAAAAGTGCTTTAAAGAGAAACCACTATAACCACTATAAACTCCTAAACCACTATAAACTCCTAAAATACTCAAACCACAGTGTCATGAAATCCCTATCCCCACTGTTATGACCATCTGTTCACAATCACATCCATATTGAGAAAATAGAGAATACCTGTAAGTACTAGGGGTGGATGCATCGCATGGTGGACTTGAACTATTCTGAATCAATTCGCAAATGTCAATTCTCGATTATCTAGAGGTTCAGAGAAAAGGCGGAACTCGGAAATGTGGAAGTGCAGCACCAAACTGTGGTGTGCAAACAACAGAGATGTGTTCTCCCCATAGGACAGCTACAGGCGGCAGTAGGTGACACAGAAAGTGAGCGGTGCAGAGCAAAACATGAGTTTCAGTCAGGCAGTAAATGTACAGTTTAGGTCACAGTGTGTTCGTTAATTAAAGTCTGTCTGTTGTTTTCCAACTGCTGGAAAAGTGAAGGCAGTTAGTGCTAGCTAACATCTCTTCAGACTGCGGTTTGGAAGCTATGCGGGACATTTTTTTGGCTGCTAATTCAAGTTTGTTTGTGGTTGTTCATCCACATACCAAGTAGCCTACACAAATGCTGCTTTTCACGGTCCTTGGTGCCCTATACAAGAATACAATAATCAACTTTCAAGACAAGGCACAAACATGTAACTACACTAGATGAGATGAAAAAAAGGAACATATATTTAGGCAGTGTGAACGTAGTTTGGCTGGAGCTTCAACACATATCTGATTCTATAATAACAGCAGCATCAGAAATAAAAATAGCAGCAGTAATAATGCTTTAATAATGTAGTAATGCTATGTAATGTTAGATATATTTATATGAACATTAAAACATTAAATTGCTGCATTTCATTGCTACCTACTTAATTGGGTTTTTAAAGATACTTTGCTTTAAAAGTACCAAGTAGTCCCAGTGTGTGAAAAATACATCCTGGTCATTTTACAATCGCATCATAGCTCTCATAATCGTGATGAGGTGAGAGAGGAGATCCTTAATTAACATATCACAGTGGACTGTATTTTTAAAGACAAAACAGATGCCTCTCTGCTCGCTCAGGTTGCAGATTATGGAGAGACCACAGACACGTTGTATGTCCACCACCCACCTGACTCTGATCTGATGATGCAGTCTTGGATAGTTTTACCTTTTATGGCTAAAGCTTCTTGAAGATGTTTAAATAAACAATCAGAGGTGGAAGAATCCCTCTTTGCTTGAGATGAATCATAAGTCAATAGTTGAATGACAATGCTGATGTTTTGTTGGCCTATACTGTATGTTGTGATCAGTTTCTTGCGAAAAATGTGTTAATGCAGCTTTGAGTAAGTCGTCTATGTTTCAAGAAGAGCAGCATACTGTACCAGCTAAATATACAGCTGTACAGAATTTAGAACTACATAGATTTGAGATTATTTTCTCATATTTCCCCAACATCATTTTACAGTTTCACCAGCAGCAGACACTTCATTTAGAAGCTGAGAAATTGAACTGAGAAACTGAAACAAAAAAAATGTCATGAGAAAAACAATAGGAGCAATTTTCTGTGCTAATCTGTATTTTCTAATTATAACCCAAACCTATTTGGTACACAACAAAATTAATCA
This sequence comes from Lepomis gibbosus, assembly GCA_029875015.1. Lineage (NCBI taxonomy): Eukaryota > Metazoa > Chordata > Actinopteri > Centrarchiformes > Centrarchidae > Lepomis > Lepomis gibbosus. Next base: position 35,784 of record JAPMOB010248476.1, read on the forward strand.
ATTGCTCCTATTCCT
>JAPMOB010248477.1:0-13794 GCA_029875015.1 Lepomis gibbosus
TGTGTGTGTGTGTGTGTGTGTGTGTGTGTGTGTGTGTGTGTGTGTGTGTGTGTGTGTGTGTGTGTGTGTGTGTTTGAGAGAGAGAGTTATACAATGGATGCATTTTAATTGATGTGTGTGTAGATAATGACTTCCTGTTTTTATATCCTAAAGGATATATTGTGTTTGGTTACTGATGTGAATGCATGCCCCAAATGTATGCTTGATTACTCATAAATGTGTCTTTACATTTGAGATTGAGAGAACTAGGGGTGCCCTAGTGTGTTCTGATTAAAGTGGTAGTTCACAATCCTGAGATTTCTCTATTCGGTCACATTTGTTGTTGAATTCTCATTGGTATGCTGTTTCTGATCACCACTTCCCAGAGGTCATGTGTCTATCAAGCAGTGTGTCCTCTTACTGTGACATACTTGGCCTTGGATTTCCTGTTGATAAAGTTTTAGTTTCTGCAAAAGGCACTTATTTCTTCATTTTTTAGACCAAGGTGTATTCAAGTTATTATGCAATTACTTCAAGATTGTTGTACTACAGTACGTAGTAAATACTTAGTAGTACTTTCTACCACTGTGTCACCATCTGATCATTCCACTTAACAAATCGGAATCTAACAGTTAATGAAGCTTACCTCAATGTTACCTGCATCTTGTTAGTTTTCTTACATTTTTACATTGGGTTTTTCTCTGACATAGTTGAAGCTTACCACTCATGAGATAATTTGAAGCTCCTAGGATATAGTCTAAAATACACAGCAAAGATTTGCTACTGAATATAAAGACACGCTATCTTATGTTGAAGTTTACTTGACACAAACCTTTTGTGCAAACAATGTTCTTTGTCTGTCAGAAGCAAGATGACATTGTTGCAGCGCAGCAAAACCTCTGAGAGAGGAGGTCAAGGTGGATGCACAGGTCAACAAAGCATGTGATTTTGAGATGGAAAAGTGTCATTTGTTTCCCCAAGATATGCCTTAATGGTAGATTATAGTACATAGCTATAAATAATTGTGTGGTCCCTCCAAAGTGGGCATGGTTCTAATGCTAATATGGGTTGTTTTGGAATGATAAATAACACATTTTGTCGTTTGCTTTGGAGGACTTGCTGAATGTGCAGTGCTGTTATTCTGTCTGTCTAGAAAGCTTGTAAGCCTCACTGTGTTGTAGTTAAGTTGTGCAAAAAGCCATTCAAATGTTACATTTTAAATCACATAGATTAACTAATGAAATTCAGTAGATTTTAACGTTAAAACATTGAAAGGGAAGAAAGCTGGTGCTCCAGGGATGTCTGCTGTCCTCCCATCCACGAAAACCGAAACACACTTTTCAAAGCAGAGCCATACACTGTACAGCCAGGCATTGCTTCTTACGAGGCCTGCTTTTGTGTGCATGTGCGTATGTGTGTGTGTTTGGCAAGCAAATGCACAGACAGAGGGTTGGTATGGGAATTAAATCACAGGCAATAAAAAAAGAGCGACAGAATGAAGGGATGAGAGAGGGCTGTAGAGAAGTGATGCAGAGAGAGGCAGGTGTTTGTACACACAAGCCAGAGACCAAATGGATGGAAGGATGAGGGATAGAGGTGAGATCAGGTCTCTCATCAGACTAGAACTGTCATCAGTAAAAGATTTCCCCTCGTCTGACATGAAGGATGTTACTAAATACATTTTGAAATGGATAGGGGGAATGTCTGCTTCATTTCATCTCAAATATATGGAAACTCTTTTAGCATATTCTTAATATAGTTCTTGTAGGATCAATGATCTTTAATTTTCCCCCTTCTGGGACAGCTGTGATTTCATCAGCCATGATTTCCCTCCGGGCGAGACGCAGCATCATCTTAACCCACCGGTCAATCAGCCGTGAGGTATCTCTTTGCCATCCAATAGTGAAAAGGCCAGATGAGGTCGTTGACTTTGTCACTCTTGACCTTGCTCTTCTGACCCCTGGGTCTGGTCCAGTGGGAGTCTGGCGAAGGCTATAATAAAACAAGGGGGCCCCAGGGACGATCCCAAACAAACCACCAGTGTCCTGAATAGCCAGACTCCTTGTCAACCACTTTTGATCTGTGTATGGCGTCACGCTTATAATAAGCTTGTATGTTTTTATGTGAAGTGACAGAGAAGGGATTTGGACAGAGTGGAACAATTTTGTGACAGGGATGCTGCCCCCCCTCCTGCTGTTTGATTCCCGTATATTTTAATCATATTGACAAACCTTAATAGCAATTATCACAGATACACAAACTGAGCTAGAGCTTGAAGTTTATTTTAATCTAAGCAGTTAGGACCATGTTTTTATTCATGGTTCTATTGTATAGGCTAGTGTATAGGTTTGGTTTCACAAGGGGGGCAGGACACAATGAGGTCCAGAACGGGATGAATTTATATCTAGCAGATAACATGTGCTGACATTGGTTATTTGGTAGTATATCCAAAAATGTCCAAATTGTTTTTTTGTTTTCCTGATAGACCTGATACAGATTTTTGCAGCTTTACCACAAAAAGCACTGTCCTTCATCTCTGGTGTTGAATTCCAGGATCCCCTTTAGAAGACTATTAATTGTAAATTAAAACATTTTAAAAATATTTTTAACCCAAAAAGATGCAGGCAGTTCATTTTCTTCTGGCTGGGTCAGCCTGAGAAACGAAACCTCAGGGCCACTAAATTCTGCAAATCACTGTGAATGAATAGTGATAGTAGAAGACAAGTATATTGAATTTTGGAGGCTAGATGATATTTATGCCACTGTTTCCTGTTTAATCATTCCATTTGACATTTAATTGCGCAAATCAAAAATGAAAAATGTTGGAGTGGGATTTAGAAGTGGAAAATATGTGGTTGTGCACAGTTCACAGATGCAAGAGTGATTCTGGGTTCATTTGGAATTTTTTTAGAGATGGTAACTGACTAAAACTGTATGCTTGGCTTACAATGGCAAATCACAGCAGAGTATTTTGCCTGTGCACGCCTTACTCCTATCAAATTACTGTTTCTAGGCAGATTTATTTTCACATAGCCACTTTTGCTGATTCCTCTCCTGTCTATCTTTTCACCATATAAGCAGTTTGAGTCTCCCGATAAAACCTGGGGTCCAACCTTCCATCCCATCCTTCTCTGTCTCTCCGACCATCTCTCCATTCATCTTTCTTTTATCTCTTCTCAAATCAAGGTCTCCGGTGGGAGCAGAGAGGTGACAGGCGTGTGTCTGCTTGGCCCTGCTGTCTGCTTTTCTAATGAGTCTGAAACACAGGGGGTCAGCTTATTATGGAGATGAGGTAATCCAGGCAGGCCAAAAGGTGATGGACCTCGCTAATATGGGCCCTCTGCGTTCCTCCACCCCTCCTTGCTACCTCTCCTTTCCTCTTTTCTCCTCTCCTCTCCTAACACCTTTCTTCAGTGTATAAGTCTCGTCTTATCCTGCAAGGTCTAATGAAGGGGCTCATATGCTAAACAGGAGCTGTGGCCTCCTGCTCGTCCTTCTCTTCCCCATCATCCTTCTTTCCTTTTCCCTTTATCTTTTTATCGTGGAGGTTGTTTGAAGTTTCTCTCCCTCATCGGTCAGTCAGTTCAATCATTTCTCTCGGCCCAGGGCCACCTCTGTTTGTCTGCTCAGCCTCAGTGGGGTCTCTTTGTAGCCGGGCCCGGTGCTGGAGCCTACTACTGCTTCCTCCAGGAGGGAAGTGTGTGCGCCTGCATGTATGTATTTGTGTGTACTGTATTTCTTCAGCCTCTCTTCAATCACATGCAGCCCTTCCTTCGCCTTCTTTGTGGCCGGGCCTCAGTCAGCCAGGTTGGCTTTGAAATGCAGCCATAACTCAGCTACACAGGGACACAGTGTTTTCTTGACTTTTAAAGATATGTGTTTGAAGCAGGAGGTGACACAAACCTCACATACTGTACAGATGAGCACTCTTTTTATGTCTGTTTTGTAAATTACCTGATACACATTCACCCCTCCTGTCTCCTCTCCCTCTCTTATTTTACAATGCAATCTAGTTTATTTCTCATGGGGGCAAGATGGTGAATTAACCCCGGGTAAATACGTACCTGTGACTGTTTAATATTGATACGTAGCCATGATGAATCCGTAGGGGGGTGTTCAAAAGCTCCGGTGCAATGTGAAGCAGCGGGGTCACCCGCACTGGATAGTGGCTCATTAAAAAGTTTTTTTTAAAAGGCTCAGAAACCTGCCTCGTTAGCGCTTTCTTCAACATTTGATCTTCCGAGGTCCCTTGGATATATTCTGTTTTACTGTTTGCCAGTCAAAAGCTCGCCAGGTGCTTTTGGTTGCTGGGTCAAATGGAATGATTAAACAGGAAACAATTCATTGGTCAGATCAGGTGATATGCAGATTAGAGCTGTCATGCTGTGCCAGTGCCTGGCAAAGAGAAAGCTCCTACACCACATGCCGTAATTATTCTGAGATCATTGTTGCTAGGGGAAATTTGAGGACTAGGGGGACTTTGAGCTGTAAGAAATACACCTGTATCTCTTTCAGCTGGCTTTTTGCCTGCTACTTGCCATCTTTTTTGAAGATTTTGTATTCCTGAAGATTCTTTTTCTAAATCCAAAACAACCCCACGCTCACTAAAGCTGCATATTGGACCAGAAAATTATTCTACAATGAATTTATGAGTATTTGACAATATTAATAATTAATAACAATGACACAAGGGATGTTAGCACTTCTGGGGCCATTGAAGTGTCAAATCAAATCACACACACCTTAGCTAGTTCAAATATTTGAGACAATTTATTGAAATGTTATTAATAAAATGCTCCAGGCTCCTGTAATTATCTGATTGCCAGTGCCTGAGGTTCCTGCCTATGAGGGATATTTAGTGTCATAGCTGAATTCACAGTGAGAGGTGGTCCTCATGATTAGCCCCTGTTACCGTCAGGTCTCATCCACTTCTCTGTGTTATCCCTTAGCATTAGTCTAATGGCCCAGGAAACACAGATAATGACTCTCAGCACAGATTAGCATCTGCCGCTGCTGCTGCTGCTGCTGCTGCTGCTGCTGCTGCTGCTGCTGCTGCTGCTGCTGCTGCTGCNGCTGCTGCTGCTGCTGCTGCTGCTGCTGCTGCTGCTGCTGCTGCTGCTGCTGCTGCTGCTGCCGCTGCTGCTACACATTGCACACACACATATTGTACATGTGGACGGAGACTATGCAATAGCACATAATAACACATACACACAAGAGAGACACAAATTTACAAATGGAGGCTGTGGAGAAAATTACATGCACGGTTTAGGAAAGGATGAGAAAAAAAACACTCTCCTTTTTTGGAAGCATGTCCTCTCTTTCTCTTCAGTTTTTTCACGTCTCTTGAACTTATGCACACCCATCAACACTAAATAACCCCTTCAAGTAAAAGTATATTTTCCAAGGGTTTTAACTGGTAGATGAAAGGAAAAGATTATATTCAGGGTATAACCATTTTGATTTGAAGTAAAACTCACTTTTCTTATCACTGGAATACTATACACAACTTCCTCGAAATTGATGGCCACTGGCAGCACTGTTGCTGCTGTGAATGAGAGCAGTGAGCTGCTACGCACTAGCAGAAAACCAACAAATGTAGTGTGTGGTTGGTTGTGCTTAGAGGAGGCCCAAGGCTTCGTCTGTGAAGTGTTTTTTTAAGATGGAGCCATGTGTGGGTTGCAATGCAAATGAGAGTGTGTGTGTTTGTGTGTGTTTTGAAACGCTTCTCTGCCACTGTATATGCATTCATGCTTACAGCCGTATGGGTGAATGTAATGTGTGTATCTGCCTTGTGCATGTATGCATGAATGCAGGTCTCTGTGTGCAATCCCTCCTGCAGGGCAGTGAAGTAGGCTGGAGGGAGGGGGCTTTTTCTGTGCCGTCTGAAGCCTAGCCGTCTATAAAGAGACCTCTTCACATGCGGCAGGCTGGTGATAGATGGTCACTTATGCTGCAGCTGACATCCAATCTGGCATCAGCGATTATAAAGCCCTCACTTCTTGATGTGTCCCTCTGTAGCCATCGGACCCCCTCTGCTCAAACACAGAAATCCCATTTTGTGTCACAGTGCAGTGAAACGAGGTTGTGTCTGGGTGAGTGTTTGTGTTTTTTGGCCTGTCTGGAGTTGTTTGATTGGAGTGTGTCTGCATGTATGAGAGTGGACGACCACAGGGTGAACGCATATGCGCCATTGTTTATCCTTTCAGAGTGTTTTTTTAAATGGTTTGTGCTTATGCTTTTCTCTGATCCAGTCTGAACTAAATGATAATGAATGTGAAGCAGGTAAGCGGCCTTGACCACCTCCACCTCTTTTTGTCTGTTTCCACAACAATGCCTGCTGATTTGACTGGTGGTTTCTCTTCGTTTCTGTTTCTAAACTGAGCAGTCCCCACTTGTTAGCCTATATTCTCTCCATCTCTTATCTTTCTCTTTACTTTTATCCTACTTCTTTAACCTGTATACCTCAATATCTCCATTTCTTTTGTCTCTTCAGTTATTTGTACTCACCTGAGCTGCCCTGTAGTTTCTTGATCATTAACTTTCCCTCTGTGTGTCATAGCCCTGCCGCTGTGATCAAGACATGGTCAAGATACATGCTCACACTGGGTTGGTGTTCACTGGGGAACTGTAAGCCCAGCACAGAGACTCCTTTGAGGCGACTACAGAGAAATACATACGGCTGTTTGATTAGACAGCCACAGGGTGCTGTGTGTCCTTTTGTATGTGTGTGTGTTTGAAATGGTGCTCTTGTATGCACGAATCAGAACCTGTATCCTCTGTGTTTTAGTGTTAGCCCCTTGCAACACCAGTCTCACTTGATCCTGGGGGAGCGTGGTGCACCTTTAATGAGTCTCTACTCACATAGAACAAATAGCTCCAGCATGAGCCATTTTATGTACTTGAACACCAGTTCAAACCCCCACAGCCTGGCCCTGCGCCTTCTCTGACCAGTCATGTATGACTTTGTGTGTGTGTTTGTGTGTGCAGCACAAGTAGTAGCAGTTCGAGTCACGTCCTCTACTGATCTGTATCTTTCATGCCTTTCCATGCAACTCTGCTCTAATCAACCTTATTTCCAGCCACTGGAATTTGGGAATAAGATGGATAATAGAGATTACACAAATGGCTGTATGGCTACTGAACAAAGTCACTTTTATTTGATAAATTGTATCATTCTTGATGGACAACATGGAAAAAGTAAATTTGTAATACCCTTTATGTCATACAAATTCACAAAAAATGTATTCAATTGCTATTTATGGAGCAGGGCAACATATATAATTCCATTATTCCATACAGAGTACAATCTAAAATAAATGGTTATCTCAGCCAGTGACATATTGTTTTAGAGGGAATTTGTATTGATTAATGGAATTGCATTTCAGAACCTGATGTGTTGTTTATGGGAGAATGGGGTACAGTTTGTCAGTGACTTTAGTCAAATGCATTATTCTGTTCAGTATAATAATACATATTTAACGCTAGCCAGAAATGGTTTCAGAATAGATTATCTGGGAGAAATGTGTTAACATTTAGAAAAGACGATGTTGACCCAGGAAATTTAAGGCTCCAAACTAACTTTTTCACCCCCTTTCCAAAACTCAGAAGGGGGGCGCGCTATCATTGTTCCACAGCAGTCACATTGACAAGGCTGTTTGCAGGCGTGTCCGCAATCATTTTTTGTTTATTGACCTTGTGAGTGCAGTTATCAGGTATATTACCACTGTCTACTATTAAATATTTATTTCTAACAGACCTGTGGCAGTGTGTGTGTGTGTGTTTCTGGTAGTGCCAAATATGTTTGCACAACCTTTAATTCTGTTGTATTGATGTTCAACACAGTTTTATAGCCTATTTAACAAAAATATGAGAGAGTCTCCTGCAGGATGAAGATCTGGATCGTAGATGTATGAAATTAAGTCTGTTCTTGTCTTGTTTTGTGTGTATATCTGTAGAACTTATTCTGTAATCTGTGTGCCTCTGTGAATGTCTGATTCTGCCTGTTTCTGAATTTGCTAGCTCCTGGTATCCCTCTATTTCAGACTTGTCAAATCTGATTTTCCTCTCTGGGGCTTTGATTATAGCATACCAGAAACAGACGTATGCATGCTGCAAAAAACTCTACAAGGTACAAAATATGTCCTGCCACAAAACTGAACATGAGTGCTAATGGAAGAACTACATGTCATTTCAGCAGACGCATAAAAATGGCTTTTAAAATACCACACCCCCACTTTCTCCATTAAAGAACCCTCTCTTCCTCTACTTTTCCTACTTCATGTGGTATTTTGAGATTCACCTCACAGAAAAATGCCAAGAAGACAAAAAAAGTCAAAGCCAGGATATTGAATGCTTAAGCAGCTGGCGATAATGATGCTGCATTGAGTCACTAATGGATTTTCAAAATAGCTCTTGTCTGCCAAGACACAGCTTGACCCCTCTTTCGTTGTGTTTTTTATTAACCGAAGAAGGAAACAGCCAAGTGCGTGGTGCATTTCCAGGTATGACTACACTAGCTCTGTCAATAGAGTGATTACACTAGGAATTCAGAGAGAAAAAAGTCAAATTTTTAAATTAAACCTGAGAATACTGAAAAGTTAGATTTTGAGATTGAAGTCTCTTGAGAACAGTGATACCTGTTCAGATTAATTTTCAGTTGCATTTGTGGAATAGTCGGCAAAGGACTTTCCTGTGGAGAAAAACATAGTTTGCTCCCCTAGCACCTCTTCTTCTCAGAGTCATAACTCATTCATGTCTGAATACACAAACATTTCTCCTGAACTGCCTGAAAACGGCTCGATTGCAGTCAAGCCTTTACTTCCGTAACCTATCTGCGTCACTTTGTATCATGCGTCATAATAGTCGCCCACTGGCCAGTGTGGCACGGCCTCGAAAAAACTCTTGGAGAAACGCACTGAGCTGCACTGTACACAGTGGCGAAGACTACCGCCCTCTGCCTCCCCTCACCTCCACCCTCCCTTCCGAATGTTAGGCAGTCAATGGACATAAAGTTGTTACTGTGATGTAGGGACAATGCACAGTTAAAATGTTATGTATGAGAGATAAACTTTTTATGAACTGAAAATTTACCAATCTAAAACATACTTGCTCTAGTCTAGGTTGCGATACTGAAACAAAGCTTTGCTTACCGGCCTGTTAGGACCCACCCTACTCTGTTTCTGATTGGCTAGTAGTCCTTGACTAGGTACTGTGCATGTGCAACTCGCAACAAAGATCATGTTGAGGCAGGATGTATCACTACATAGCTAAAACGAAGCCTTCAACACACCTTATGAAAAGAGGAGCTGCAGCAATGTGCGGTATGGCAAAAACATGGTGTTTTCTGAAAATTAAATCATGTAAACCTGTTCTGGTACAACCCCTAAATAAGATTTTGAACCGGAAAATGAGCATGATACCACCTCTTTAAATAATAAAAAATATATACAATTGCAGTTTCAAAAGTGCAAGTTGTTGGAGCCTTATTAAATACACACATGCACACAAGCACAGACACATACTCTCCCTTACACACACACATACAAAGGGTTCATCCTGTCCTGATGTTTGTGAAGGGTTCATGACAATAGCACTGATTAATAAAATTGGATGCTGAAAGTGAAGAGCTCACAAGGATCCCACTTCCTTGACTGAATGCATTCTCTTCCTCTATTACTTATCACTTTGTCACTGTCTCAAGAGCTGTGTTTACCCTTCTTCTTTACATGGCAGTTGGAAGACAAGAATACTATAAATGAGGAGAAATGGGTTGGCAAGTGAGTGGTAATGTCTTGATGAGCTAAATGCGTGTTTGTGTGAACGTTGTTCTGAACCCCTTCTTCAATGTGTTGTTCTGAATAAACCGTACATGTGGAAATAATGAAAACTGAAGTGAATAAAGTTATTGTATTCTGCTCCCAGTAAAGTGGGAACTTTTATCTAACAGCACTTTTCAAAAAGCCATTTTCAATTCATCTTGATCTTTCTGCGGTGCAATAACTAGTTAACCACATAAACCCAAACACCTGTCAATACAGTATTTTCTAAAGCAAGACTCAGCACTTTGCACTATTTTGTCAGTGTGCTGTCATATGATAATTACTGAAACGACAGACGTTTGGGTTTGGTATTTATTGTCAGATGGCCTGTTGTTTTTGTCCCCTGTGGATGATTCCTGCCTTCTTTGATTAAAGCTTCGGTTATAATTAGTGTCACAAGTGCTGCAAACACTGTGTGTTTATGTGAGTAATCAGAGGAAACAGTTTTATTCAACCACTGCAGGATTCAGTAAAGAACATAATTCACATGGGACCCATGTTTTGTTTTCGCTAATGAAAATCATTCCATTTTAAACTGATGATCATCTTCTGTGTGTATTCACCACACAGTGCTGCATTTTTTATTATTTTGAATCTTGTAAAAAAAAAAAAAGGTTAAATATTATTTTGTTTTTTGTGTTCTAATAATACAGATTTTTTTAAAGAACCATGTGCTGAAAAAAACTGTAGTTGATCAGTATCTTTAAATGTTTTGCATTCACTTTCTGACACTGGAGGAAAGAGGGGGTCTTCTTGCAGCAGAAAATACAACAACGTTTGGTGACACAGAATCCACCTGAAAATCAATTAAAACAGATTAGCTAACAATGCATTAAAAATGCATTAAAAATACGCCTTTTGCACTGGTATAGTCAAATGATACTATGATACAAACACATTTTCAGGGACTGTTATATTGAGTGGGATAAGAGAGAGAATTAAGCTCCCTTTTATAGCAAGTTAAACCCTTTTGTTAAGACTTGGAAACAATTTGCAGTATACAACCTAATAAAATGTATAAACGTTACAGTGACTGTGCACAATGGAAGCAGCTTACCAAGTCGCCTCTTTTGTCTTTACATATTTACCCATTCTATGATGCTCCATCACACCATGGTTCACTGAAAAACAGCTTCACATCCCAGTTAAGTATCAGTCCTGTGATTGTTACAAAGCCGCCCAATCATCACGCCAACTCATTTGTTTTAACAATAACACACACACACACACAAACACACAGACAGACAGCGATGCCCCATGTCGTCACTCTCATGAGATCATGCACCGATTTTCAGGCCATCACAGTTGGGATAAAAAGACATGCGGGCGCAGGAAGGGAGTCTCCCTAATGTGCTCTCCCCACCGCAGGGTGCACCGTCTTCTTGCACGCCTCCCCTACCTGCCCCCATTCCCCCGCTCCCCCTTAGGCCCGGTTAGATACAAACACTAATTGGATTAGCCATGACAGTAATGCGCTACTGGTACAAACACACACTAATAAATTGCACGGGAGAGAATGAGCGCTTTCGCTATCATTTACGAGATTAAGAGAGATTATGAGTGGCGGAATTAAGTAAATGTGAGAGCCCCTTGACGAGAGGAGGAGAAGCTTTCTGACCTTGGAGCTGTGGACCGGCACCATGCCTGGACAGTCAGACACAGTAATTAGCTTGCAGAGTAAGTTGCCTAGCACGCCAGAAGACAGGCTAATAATAGTGTCATTGCTATTAATAATGAGAGTGATAACGGTGCTCGTAATTATGACAGTCATAATCATAATGATGTAAATCATGTTCCAAGTTAGCACTTTAATCGGTGTGTGTGTGTGTGTGTGTGTGTGTGTGTGTTAGGAATAACATGAACATGATAGATTCATTTGAGGGTGTGTTTATGATTTAATGTCATTAGAGCCCTGTGTGTGTCCACTGGATTATCATTTATGTAACACTGCGTTGTTGTGGGAGTTATTGTTGGCTCTGTGTTGGCAATGTCTGGCTATCTATCTAGCCTATTGCTTGCTGTTACACATGCTGTATTCATATAGAAAATGGGCCCTTCCCTCTGTCACTCTCATTCTTTTATTTAAACTCTCTCTTTTGCACATGCATAACCACAAAAACTGAAGCCCAATCTTGTTATCAGAAGGACAAAAATGAAGGGAAAAAAAGAGAACATACACACATACATGGAAACCACATGACGGCTTCACACGTCTATAGCAGCCACTCATTGAGCCCTCATCAAGACGCTCATTCTTTTCATTAGGCATCACTAACCCTCCTTTCCAGTCCTTTTACTGAGGTTAGAGAACATGCTGTTCCTGACTTCACTGCGTTATTTTGTTCATCCAGCAAATTTTGTACTGGTGCCAGCCGACCTTTTCCCATTGCCTCTCCTCCTTGCTTCTCCTTGACCTTTTGCTGGTCACTGTGTCTGCTTTGTCCTTTTGTTTCGCCCCGAGGTAATATCTCACATTCGGGCCGGGTGATTTATTTACTCCCTTTCTCACACTCTTTCTTTCCACATGTGCGTGCACAACACACACACACACACACACACACACACATACCCATACAAGTGCATTTGGCTTCTTTCTATCAGTCAATCTTTCTTTCATTGCCTTTTTCCCAAAAGCACATACACACACTTTTTTGAGAGTGTGAACAAAACAAACTTCTGTGTGGCCAGTCGTAGAAATGTTAGTTTCTCTTGAATAAACTCAGAGAAAAGCATGGACTCATTAGTGAAGATGACAGAATAATTTTGTTGAATTAAAGTTCCCCACATTCGTATTTCTCCACTGAATTAGCCATTAAGCGAGTCCAGCTTCCTCTGTGGAGTGCCATAATCCTGCAGGACAAAATGTTAGCTGATGGGTATTTTTACAATTGGTAGGATTTTATGTGGAACAACCCACTAAATAAGTGACTCTTCCAATTTCACCTTCCTCAACTTCATTTCCCCTTTTAATCTGGTGACTCACGCTTCTGTTTTGACTGACTGTCAGTCAGCCTAAGTAGCGTATGATTGAGGTTTATTGCAGCAGATTTGGGAACCACTGTTCGTATTTGCCAGAGGCTCTTTTTCTGCTGCTCTGTGTTGAGCTGAATTCATTACAGGCACAGGCCTGGTAAATTTCTGCTGTAGGTGGCAGCATCTCTCATATAGTAGCTACTGCTTTGCCAAAGCTGAAGTTTGCCTCAGGGGCATGGTTCAATTCAAGACTTTCTTTACTTTGATTTATGAGAGCAGATTTGCTCTGCTGTTGACCCAGGCCTACTCTGCTCACTATCATAGATATCTCACATTAAACATCAATCCTCCATCAAGGGACTGCATATACACTAGTGCACAGGCACAGTATAAAACTTTAATTTGTTCAATAACTGGCTACCAAAACTAATCCGTAAATATCCTGATTATATTTAATAAAATAAAGTGTCTAAGGTTAAGAGTAACTGTAATGGAAGTACACATTGGGGCTTAAAATGAAGTAGTCTTGTGGCCCTCTCGTCATGGGTTATGACCTATGTACAGTTTATCCAAGGTGTGATTTTCCTATTTGGCACTGTTTGATTAGAAGGATTTTTAGAAAAGAAAAAGGTGGAAATATCCAGTATTTTGTAAAAAAAAAACAAAAAAAAAACTGTGATTATGGAACCAAAATCTGAAGAACTTGAAACAACTTATCATTCACTTATTTACAAAGGAGAAAAAAAGCCACTGATAAATTTGTTCAAGCATTCAGATAATCGTCTCAGTCAGGCTGTGTGACCAAGCAGAATGTCTGCATTATCCGTACTACAATACCCATAAGCCCTAGGGTTTACACTGTCAGCCAACCAATTAACTCCAAATGTTCCTGTCAGCCAATTATGCTGAAATAATGATACTTTGGAATCCCCAACCACCAGCACACACACACACACACACACACACACACACACACACACACACACACACACACACACACACACACACACACAACACACAA
>JAPMOB010248480.1:0-10875 GCA_029875015.1 Lepomis gibbosus
GACAATGGTGATTTGTAAGACTTTTCTTCTCCTGTGGAACTAGCTCAAGCTGCACTATTTTAATAGAAACGGCATTAGGCTGAGAGACTCCCATCTGCTTTGCAAAATTATTCTCACTAATTTGTCTGAAAATAAGAGTGGTCAGATCAGTCAATAACTGATAAAGAGGGGGACAAACACCCACATTGCGCTTGCAACAGCTTTTCAGATACAATACAAATGCACCAGTTCAATCAAAATGCAGTCAATTAGTACAAAGAGGTCTGCATAACATGAAATTGTTATTATGACTGTCACCATGGAAACACAACTTACACAGACTCAAAAATCCAACAGCTTTGTATGCCCCTCAGTACACAGAATAATGTAAGTCTATCCCAGCTGTCAGATTTATCTGAGTTACCGTAGAAACAGGTAGGCGAAGAATCCAATGAGGAAAATTATTACTTATCTTTGGAAAGTGTGCATGTAAACACAATCAGTATGTTTTCCTATAATGATGGATTTTATAAGTCTTTTAAGATGAAAGGCTGGAACTTAGATCTCTTAAGATGAAAAAATACCACCTTAGTAGACAGAATATTTCTTTTAGAGTTATTTGGGACGTACAATGTACATAAGCGCCACTCTAGCAGGTTTCATTATACAAGAAGAGAGAAAGGAGGTTCTCCTTTAGGGGTCTCATTTGTACAGGAATACAAAGTTGTTCTCACAGGTTCAGCGAGGAAAACATTTTTTTCATGTAATTTAACTAAATGAACACTCTGGATGTGGGCATCGCTGACCTACAAAGTTAACCTTGTTTCTTTTGTATTTTTGGAGGAGATGTAGGATTTTGTGCTCTGATTTCTGAAGCAGCTCAAGGGACTTCAGGCTCAGAAACCATTCTGTGGCTCTTAATGAGACTGTACAAATGAGGGATAGCAAAAGAGATATATGCTTTGGGGGGAAAAAAGAAACAAGTTAAAAAGAAGCCAGTCATTTCTGATGGGTCATATATGTAGATTCAGTTGTTAATGTCAGCAGAAAGCAGTTATTGTATACTAATGTTAGTATATCTTTGTGTATTAACACCATATCTTCAGATTATAATTGATTAATCAGCAGTTGAAGTAGAGCAGTTTATACACTGCAGTTTAAAATACAACAAAGGAAATATTAATGAAATTCTACAATTTCTGTAGCTCAAAATTATGCATACTTCAATAAATATGGGGATATTTTCTTAACAATTTTTTTTTGGTAATTGCTCACAGAAAATCTCCATAAACCTCAAAGAATCGTCCTATATAAAATGTTCTGCTAAAAAAACCTGAAAATTACATTTATGAAGATTTGCTTAGCTAACTGTAACTGCCATTAGCTAGTTAACTCAGTAAGCCATGCAGCTTGTCATGCTGTTAGCTGACTCTGCCGGAATGGAAGCTTGGTGCTCCCAGGGTATGTTGGTGTTAACACCTTAAACGTTAGTACAGGAACTCTGGAATGCTGGGAGCGCCCAGTTGATCAGAGTCAGCTAATAACCGCAGCTACAGTTAGCAGTAGCTAGTGGTTTCTGTAGCATTAGAAACAAGTAAAGCTATCTGTTCATCAAGAAATTAAATCAGAGAGCTGAGATAGAACAGCTGGAAGATATCAGGGAGGGAAAACCAGAAAATCTAAACAATTTAACCACTGAGGGAACATGAAGAAGCCATAAGCAAAACACGCTGTTCACAATAAATCACAGTAAATTCATCTCAGTGTGCGGTGGCTTGTTTTTGATTTTTTATTGCGATCTACCAGCACGTGCCTGTTGCTGCTGTGCATGGTGAATTTATTTTACAGAAAATATTTATATTATATATTTTTTTATTTATATATATAGATTTATATTCCTTCATAACCAGAAAAACACTTTCTGCGAGACATACTGAACAACCTCTAGCTCTAGCTGAGCGATGGAATGCTTGGTGATGTGTTGATGTGAAAAACACGCTGGACAGTGGACACATGGCAGAGAGTGGTGTATTAAAGAGGTGGTATTATGCTTTTTGGCTTTTTTCCCCCTCTCCTTTATTGAGTTATATATCTTTTTTGTGCATGTAATAGGTCTGCAAAATGAAAAAGCCCAAAGTCCACCCCAAAGGGAGTTCCCATCTCCCACAGAAAACTCTGCTCTGCCTGAAAACAGCTTGTTTGTAGTCCAGCCTTCACTTCCGTTTTCTTGTGAGTCACAAGAAAATACGTGTCATAATGCTACCCGAGCGACAAGTCTGACACGCCCTCAAAAACCCAGGGGGAAAAACACCGAGCTACAGCACACACGTCTCCTCTCCCTCCCAAACAATAGCTACCCTCCAGGCAGTCAGTGGACAAAAAGTTGTTACTGTGATGTAGAGACAGAGCTTAAAACTTTATGGATGAAAGACACATTTGTTACAGATTAATAACTCACCACTCTGAAACTCTTGCTCCTGTCCATATTTCCAAGCTGGTCTGCAATATGTAGCTTACAGCTGCATCAAAGCTGTTTACAGTCTTATGGCTGACCTGACTTTTTCTGCTACTGATTGGCTAGTAATCGTTAACTAGGAACTGCACATGTGCAACTCCCAACAAAGATCATTTAGAGACAAGATGTATCACTCCATAGCTAAAACAAAGCCTTCAAAACAGGGTGAAAAGAGGAGCTGCAGCAATGTGCAGTATGACAAAAAATATGTTTTTTGAAAATAAAACTTGTATAAAATAAAAATGTAAACCTGATCTGGTACAACCTCTAAATAGGATTTTGAATCTGAAAATGAGCAAAATACCACTTCTTTAAGTACATGTTCAGTGGGCTGGACCATCTTCTGCGCTGAAGGGATAGTGGAGGTCCTGTGCTTCGCAGATTCCTCCATGACATCAAGAAAGGAGCCAAATTCAAGCGGCGTGTTTGCACGCACAATTACTGAAAAACTGAGCAGGAGAAAAAGAGATTTTTTTCTCACACTTTCGGAGTTTAGACACACCAGGGACACACATTTATGTTGAAAAGACATGAAAAAGTGCATTTTGCATTATATGGGGACCTTATCAAGCAACGATAACTGTTCGGGCTGCTACTCTAGTCAAATAGTTAGCTAGAAAATTACGTAAATTGGTAAACGATTTAGCCAAGGCTACTAAAACAGACACCAAAATTTTACAGAAACCATTAATTATTGCAATTTATGCTAAAAATCAAAGGAAAGCTGGCACCAAAAGTAGGCACCAATCTGAGGCAGCATTCTGTCAATGTCACAGTTGAAGCTTTGCAACGTTAAGAAATGAGGATCATACCATTTTGGTGATATGGGGGTGCTCAACATCTGATGCTGCCTATTACAATATACACTTCAACATGTAATGCTGTAAATAAAAATGTGAAAAGAAAAAAGGTTTTAATAAATGTTTTTAAAGTGCATGAATAAAACCAAAATAAATCCTTAAGGAAGGGGGCATGGGTGTGCATGTGTGGGCGTAATGTGTATGTGTGTGGTGGCAGAAGAGGAACACCTGCTGAAGAGAGAAGCACCAACTTCACCGGTGTTGCACCTTGTGGGACATTTGGATCATTTATCACCATTGATGAATCACACAAAGAATATTATATTATTTTGAAACAGTACCACAACGTGCATGGACAGTTAGTTGTCAGGCATGTGCGCACACAAAAGGGCGCATGTGCTCAAGACCGGTGAATGGCAGGCAAGCAGAAAGAAAAGGGTCTACAATAAGCCTCAGTTTAGCTCTAAATGTACAGTGTAAGCCCCCCACCTGCAGTCGGCGCCATACAGACACTCATGTGATTCGACTATCACTCGACTATAGGCAAGATTTAACAATTTGTATTCAACTATGTAAATTCTTAGTCGGGGACAGCCTTGGTATTTTTAAACTACAAAATACAAAACATTGAAATATTTTGATACAAATTATGAAGGTTTTCATTAGGGATGTCCAGATCCAATCACGAGATCGGTTCACGTTGGGCCCGATCACGCTGTTTCAGTCTCGATCGGTATTGGACGTTACCTTCCGATCAAGACTCGGATATAAATGTATATATACATATATATAGATGTGCCTTGCAAACACTGTGGCACTTTTGTTTTTGTATTTGTTTACATGCCTGCCGGGTACTTTAAGTTGAGGTGCTATTTGTTTTTATCTTAGACTTATTTTATATTTACTGTTGCACTAAAGTCCAAAAGTGAAGAATATGTTATTTATTACTTGATTGTTCAAGCTACTTCACAGTTTGTTAACAGAGTTGCTGAATGTTAAAATAAGGTGAATTAAATAAAAAATAAGGAACATCCTGGATCTGTTTTTTCACTATTCTTTTTTTAAGTATTATAGAAGTATCAGATCGGGACTTGGTATCGGTAGATACTCAAAATCTAATGACTCGGACTCGGACTCGAGGACAAAAAAACCTGATCGGGACATCCCTAGTTTTCATCAACCCTTTCAAATACAAATTACAAAATCCTATTATTGGAAATACATATTTTAAATAAATGTATCATAAATACTGCCCAACTCTATTAATAAGTACGGAGTGAGTATTTCGTGTCGTACCAACTGGATTTGTTACTTCGCACGTGTGTATGTTCCTGCAGATTAAGTGTCATGAATACTGTTCAAATTCCTTATTTCATCGTTGCAGTGTTAATAGTATAATGTTGTTTACTTAATATGTAAAAGAAAACTTTAATGCCCATCAGTGAGGCTGAAGAGAAGAACATTTCATTATGTATAATATTAGCCATTTAGTCAGACTCATTTTTACAAATACATCTTCATTTATTTCACATACATTTTTTTAACTTTTACTTTTAAAGTTTTCACAATCTAAATGATTCAACAACAAAATGAGGAACTACCACAACAAAGTCCAAATTTCCTACTGGGGAAAATTATGCAAATGTCACTGTAGTAAAATTGACACATGTATTTTGCCAACCAGCAAAGGTACAGTCAAAGTAATAAAAAGAGACAAAATAGGACAAAAAGGTGGTTCATGTAGGTACTTTGACCAATACTGGGTCATCTTGATGACCAAGTGTTATGTTAGATCTTGAACAGTGTTTGAGGATTAATTTTTGCAACTTTACTTTTACTTTTCATAAATATAATGTTTTTTCTTTTATTTTGATTGATAAATAATATATATTTGTTAATATCTAGGAGTCAATTTGGGGAGCAGGGACATATAATCACCCATAGAAGCCCTTCCTGAATCCATGAAAACTTCAAAAGTCTAAAGTATGTTCTTGCTCAACATATGGGGTATATCAATTTGGCTTAATGCATCCCATGAATATTGCTATGAATAGTTATTTTGAATGAGTATGTACATACATGTACATAATGAAACATTAGGTACACATATGCAATGTATTGAACATAGGAAATTGTGGTCTGTTCATTGATTTGTTCAGTGAATAAGCATGGCGCAAGACTAAACAAAGAAGGTTAATAGCTTAGATACAAATTTGTACTGTACATGGTTCAGCAGAGTCTGTAGATCCAACCCAAAACAAAATGTCCTTTTTGGGCATATAAATTTCAAAAAGCTGATAATTGACACCTATTCCCTTCAGGTCCCCATGGCGGCAACAGCTATCACTCCTCATTCATCTTGAAGAAGTTTCCCGCTGGCAATTACATAAGAGAATGTCCGAATACGATCTTTTGTATTTGAAACATAGTATCCAAGCATTATGTCAAGATCGAGTGATTTAAGGTACTGCTCATCTTGTTATGATGCCCCAAACGGTTTCACTACCACTCACCCTGCTGCAGTGGGAAGTTCTGTAGTTTGATTTTCATAAAAATACATTGTACTTTGGGAAATTCCACAATCCAGAATCTTCTATATAAGAAGTCACATCATTTTCATGTTAAAACGACGAGGACCAGCTTGTCCTTCAGCAGAGTCAACGTTAGTGCCGTTAGACTTTGAGCGAGGCACATATTCTACATCAATGTTGTTTTTATGTTTTCCTTTCCCTCTGCTCCAAACAAAAAGGAGCAGGAAACAAAACAAGACCACTCCCAGGAATGTGAAACAACCCATAGCAGTTGACACTAAAATAGTCTTTAAGTCTAAACCGAGGGTCACACCGGCCGTCCCATTGGCAGTGGTATTGCTGGGATCTGTGTAGTACTGGGTCCTGTTAGCGTACAGCGATCCCAGACTTTTAACCGCCAATGAAGTCATCAGAGTGTCATTCCCAGCAGTGTTGGAGGCAAGGCAAAGGTACACTCCGCTGTCTTGTACCTCTGCCGACTTGATCTCCAGTGTACCATTGTTGTGGACGGTAACTCTACCATGGCTCCTACTTGTCAGAACTCGTCGACGTGGGGACAACCAGGACACAATGGGTCTTGGCGTCCCCTCAGCATTGCAGCGCAACATCGCCTGCTGGCCCTCATCCACCGTGATCGTTTGAGTTTTATTCTCACGAATTTTTGGCTTGGTACATGTCACGTAATAAGACAGGAGAGGGTCCTTAAACTCCTTAAAAGGCCTGCCACGAATACCTTCAGGTGTGCTGCACTCTGGCTGTGAATCCCCAAAGAAGATGGAGTGGCTTTTCTGTAGGATCCACATGAGGCGACAGTCGCACACCAAGGGGTTGTTGTCAATCAGAAGAACCTGCAGAGTCTCAGGAGACTGAAAAACACCCTTCTCCAGTGTATCCAGTCGGTTGTGAGAGACATTGAGGACTTTGAGTCCCCGCAGACCCTGGAAGGCATATGGTTCAATGGCGGTTAGCTGAGCTCCAACCAAATGGAGCTCTTGAAGCCGAACAAGTTCCATTAGCATCCCCCCTTCAATGTGCCTAATGCGGTTGTAGGACAGGTTGAGGTGTGTCAGGTAGGGCAGATGCTTCAGGGCTTGGTATGGGAAGGAGGACAAGTTGGTGTTGGTTATGAACAGGGTGGTCAGGTTGAGGCCATGCAGGGTATTGGCTGGCACATGGTCTAGTGAAGGCCAATTATCAATTTCTAAATTCCGCAGCCGAAACAACTTTTTGAATGAGTAAGGATGTAAAGTGCTGATGCTGAGGTATCGTAGATGGAGGCTGACCAGGTTGTGCAGGTGAGAAAGGGCCTCAGTGGGTACAATTGTAAGGTTGCACCTTTCTAAGGTTAGCATCTCCAGGCTTAAAAGCCCACTGAATGCACGGTGAGAAATGTAAACCAGATCATTGTCACCCACTTCCAAAAACTTTAGATTGTGCAGGTCCTGAAACATGTAATCCAGGAGGATCACAATCTTGTTGTCACTTATATCCAGTCGGGTAAGATTTGTTAAACCTGTGAAGACGCCAAGAGGAATGAGTTTGATACGATTGCTCTTGAGACTAAGCAAGTGCATGTTAAATAGGGCGTTGAAGGCTCCAGGCTCTACGTAACTGATAATATTTCCACTGAGATCAAGTTCCTCAAGCCCAGGGAAGGCAACAAAGTCATCAGGGTTGATCATTGTCAACTTGTTCTTACTAAGGTCCAGGATCCTGGTCTCTGTTGGGATGCCGTCCGGGATGGTGGGCATGCGCTTGCGGTGACAGACAACTGCCTTGCTCTGCGCCGAACACTCGCAGCGCGAGGGACATCCCAGGGTAGAACTCACAAAGACAGCCACAAGGGCCAGTCCCAGGAATGGTTGCCAGCATGAGACAGCCGTGTGCAGCATGACTTTGCTCATACAGTCGACCATTCTGTCACGGTTCTGCAAGACAGAAAGGGAGAGAACAAAGAGAGAAAAGAAGAGGTTAGTTAGCCACTCAGGATGGAACTTGATTGTAGCTGGGTTTCTTTAGAATGAGTTAATATTACAAAAAATGTGGCAGGAAAAAATAGCCTACAGTGCCTTTACTAGTTTTGTATAAAATGACAGACTGGATGGACCTCACCACAAATAAATGTCTCATTCTTGCCACTCTCTTCCCATGTAGTTATTTATCCAAATACAGGACATTTAAACTACTAGGCTTCAAATTCTGCTGTCTTTGTTTTCCTTTCATCCAGGGGACCAAAATCTTAATAACTGTTTTTGCAAAATAATTGTATGACTTCAATTTTGGTGTTTTAACAATTTCACCAAACTTTTTTCCTTTAGAAGAGTGTTTACTGCAAATCTAAGCTAGACGAACATAGGGTAACTTAGTATGTTCTGACCAAAAAGTTTGGTCAGAACATACTAAGTTACCATTGTTGCATCTTTACTGGACAGTGTTTGTTTTTTCACACAAAGTATCTGTCTCTGTTATCTGATAATGTAAAAAAGACACTGCACCCTATCTTCTGGAAGAAAACCCTCCAAACAGGCTAAAATGGCAGAATGAAAGAAAACAATCATGAAAAGAGTGCTTGGCACTTTTTGCAGTTCATGGTCTCTGTGACCAAACCCAATCAACAAGTAAAAATTAAATCAAGTAAAAATTGAAGCGCATTATTCAGTGTTGGGAGAATATTATGTTTTTGATTACACGCATTATCATGAAGGTCACAAAAAAACAATTAACAAAGGTCTCATTATATTTTTAATCCAATTCATTCAAACAGTATGCAAACAAATTGTGTATGTATTAAATCACTTATTCTGGAAATTGTACCATCTCCATTCAATAAATCCAATGGGAAAAGAAAGTCAATCTGACAGATATGGCCTCATAAGTAATTTTGTTTGTGTTGTTTTTTTGTGCAGGGCAAAAATTTATAAAAATGGGAATTCTTTTTTTTAACTTTCTGCACTTTTGTGGTTAAAATAGTTTGATTCACTTCAATTTAAGTGGTCTTATTTAGATTTTTACATACAAAAAAATATCTGTCTATTTGTACATGTGGCTCACGTACATATATTTTCAGCAGCTTCTGCAAAACTTTAATAAAAGTGTCTGAGACCTCTAGTTGTCAAGAAGATCAACAATTACCTATTGCACAATATATTATACACACTCTATATTACATTAATATGGCACATGTTAGCTGCCCTCTAGTGGATTATCATTGCAATGCAGAAAGTTGTCCTTATTTACCAAATTCAAAATGACTTACTACTTGTTGTTGGAACACTAGACTATTTCCAGAAGTCAGCAAGTGGCAAAATAAAAAAGTGATAGATATAATAGCATTTAATACAATATATAGTGACATGCTGGAGTGACATAAAATAAGTGATATATTGATCGATATAGATATAAATTAAAATGTATGATATGAACTGCCATAAATATTGTAGATACACTAAAAAATAGTTTTCTATTCTACTATGTTAAATGGTCAAGAAACACCTTAGATTTAAAAACATAATTATTTCTTTTGTCAGGCTTTAGAAGGTTAAAACCAAAGACTGTTGTCACCCATAGATCACTGAAGAGCGATTGTGAAGCTCAGTGTGGCTCCAGTTGTTGCCTTCTTGGCAGTGCCTGACTCGCCTAACTCTTGGCTAATCCAAAAATGGGCAAAGAGGTGCAGTATTGGTGGATCCAAGGTGGGCCAAGTGAAGCCTGGTTGCTGTGTCTAGTCTAATTATCAACTTTAAACATTGATATAATTTATATTGGTGAGTTGTTTAAAATTAATTCCAAGTTGGGCATTTTAATATGGGAGTATATGGGGATTGACCTGCTTATTGAGCCAGCCTCATGTGGACATTCGACAAACAGTAGGTTTTGGCACTTCGGTTTTGGCTTCTTTTTTTAGTCCGGGAGGTTGCCGCTTGGTTAAAACACAGAGTGATTATCTTGAATCTATTTTTTATGCATAGGTCTCCTAATATATATCACATAAGCACTTGCTCATATACTGTATATCACATAAGCACATGAAGATGAGCAGATATATGACCTGAATGCACTGCTTGCCACAAACAGACTGGGTGACAGGTTGCAAGGATTGCAAACCATCCCTGCTTCATTTGGTGTGTCATGGGCTGTGCTAAATTTAACCAATGAGAGGAATAATTTGAATTTCTCTCCAAGAGATTATGGTGCAAAGATAATATGATGGCACATAAATTTAAAGGGAAAATTATGTAAACCTAAAAAGTCTAATAAATGGACAAAATAAGGAAAATCTGTAGCTTAAAGTGCCAAGTACCAAGCGCTAATTTGTCAGCTCCAAGTGGCACAAATCAAAACTTCATTCACGACATCAAGTACGACAATGTGCACAAAAAAACTAGACATTTAACTGTTTTCATACATTTACAATTCAAAATCAGGAATACTCAATCACTGGATATTTTTCATTTATGATCTTTTCAATGTAAATGTAAATATTTGTTTTTGTTCATGGCATCTGTATCAGTTACTGATATTCATAGATGTTTTCATTTTTGTATCTTTACTTTCCCTTGCCCCCAGGTTGCTATAAAGCTTTATTGTTACAGTTACTGGGACCATTTGACTGGCTCGCGATTGCTGCTGACTTGCATAACATTGCCAAATGTGCACTGACCTGTCTAAGTGTTAAAGAACTTTCTAATAGTTCTTCCGTAGTGTAAGGCTAAATGCTTAGTCAATGGATTAAAAAGCAGTACCTTTCTATATTATGCTCAACATTTATGCTAACATACTAACTGTTTGAGCAAAACACCTCTGTTATTGCTTCAGTTACTGCAGTTTTTATTTTATGAACCAATTTGTTTTGTCCTCTATAGTGTCTTTAGTATCAAATATGAAAAACTGGTAAGTACTTAATCTTGATACAGATTCTAAGACAATATTTGATTGTATTAATAATTATGTTGTTATTTATATTGTGTTAACCTAGAATAAAAAAAATACTTATATAATATATTCAGCAACTATAAAAAAGTAGTGAATTGTCAATATTATTTAAAAACCA
>JAPMOB010248482.1:0-10042 GCA_029875015.1 Lepomis gibbosus
AATAGCCACTTTCATTGGAAAAAAAGTATGCAGAAAGTGTTCCTCCTTGTAAAATTTAATGACTGTGATAAACACAATTTAGCTGTGCACATTTATTTACGTTGCAGGATACATGCCAATGAGCACCAAAACTGGGTGGGTCCTGGAGGCCATAACACTATTTACTTTGTATTAATTTTATTCATACAGGTACCACAACCTCTCCTTCCCCCTACCAGTCATCCCTTTCTCCACAAACGGGTGAGAAACACCAACCTCCTTCCTGTTGAAGTCAGGTCCTATAGAAACTTTGCAGGTTTGACCCCTCTGGATCTGACATACGGGGTTGGAAGACTTGTTGCATTAATGTGTGCATCACTGGAAATGTGTGTGTACACTTATGTGGGAACCTGGAAGGGTTTCAAGACATACTACAAGAATATCTATTGCATTTATCCATTTTTAACAGTAAAGCACTTTTCTGAAAGTGACTTCTAAAAATACATAATTCCAAACCCATAAACAGTTTGCATAAAATGATAAAGATTCANGATCAAGCTCATGTTATGTGTGTTAAAGAGAGTCCTAGGTCCCATAGGTATTATATTAAAATAAAATAAAAATAATATTTATAGGAATAGATTCATAGAAGGACTTTAAATAAGCCATTTTGCTTTGGAAGCATACTAATATTTCTTGGGCCAATTTTCCTTTTGCGCAAATAAATGTTTGTATTTTCATTATGTTTCAGTGTCTGGAGAGGCCGGTGTAGCTGATCCAATGCAGGCAACTTATTCTCTTGTCAAAAAACCCAGGAAGGAGAAAGGTAATTGCCTTAATAATGGAGCACCTTTAGTCAAGCAAGAAAAACAACAACAAAAAAAGAAAATTAGATTATATAACTCAGTATTAAAGTCGACCTTCACAGAGGCTAAAGTTTGCAGTAGAGCTTGTGAACCAGCATTGCTTTGGTGTCACAACAAAATGGTGAGCAGAATGACTAATCTGATATTTATATACTATTTAAACTATATTATATTGTGCACGTTTCAGGATCTTTAGGCCATCGTGATACTAAGAGCTTCGTTTTTAGCCTATTAGACTACTGTAGGCTAATGCCTTGTCAACAGGCCTTTCAGAGCAGGAGTTCATCAGTCCAGTCTTAGCCAGCCACATTTTATTTATATCAAGCTCTTAATGACCAGGGACCACTTTATTTTGTGAATTCTTTATCATTTTATACCCCAACAGTCTCATGTGTATGTTTTATGCACGCACATCAATCATTAATCAAATGTTGTAAGTATTTGTCTTTACCGTGCTGGAAGAAGTGTCAAAGATGCATTGCTTTCTATGACTAATCACATCTTTGAGCACCTTGAACAGGCTCACAGCCTGTGTCACAGTTTTGTATTTTTAATATGTTTCAGTGTCTGGAGTGGCCGCTGTACCTGATCTGATGCAGGCGACATATTCTGTTGTCAAAAATTCCAGGAAGGAGAAAGGTAATTACGTAATTAAGTAAGAAAAACAACAACAATAAAACTAGAAAATATATTACACAGTATTTTTGTAGACACTAATGTTTGCAGCAGTTCTTGTGAACCAGCATTGCTTTGGCGTCACAACGAAATGGTGAGAAGCACTGAATGACTAATCTGACATTTATACACTTTAATCTACATTAGACAGTGCATGTGTCAGGGGCTTTGGGCCCTTGTGATAGGTAGAGCTTCTTTTTTAGCATCTTAGAGAAACACCACACTCAAAAAACCCACAGACAGAAAAAGGTAGATGGGCCTCTCAGTTCACTTTGTAGCAGTTCTTGAGTCAAGTAGCCACCATGAAAAGACTACATGACGCTGCATGGTTGAGTCTCAACACACCACATCAAGTACATATTGCAGCCTAATTTGTTGTGTGGGCAAGTGAGCAGGTGGTCAGTATTTTATAAATAAACAATGGGGCCACAGTACTAATGTGAGGACTTGTGTATTGTAATAAATTTGGACCCTTATTTTAATATAGATACATCTTAATAGATGCACCTGTATTACAGTAAATAACACAGAAGGATACTAAGTGTATCTTTCCATTCTGTGTCCAGATAAATAGGACAGTGCTTTGTAAAATATTATTACATTAAAAAATTAATTAAATTCAAATATTTTACTCTAATGTCAAGATATTGTAGATTTAAAGAGTATGTTTTTTTAGGAATTGCTAGCATACCTTTGTACCAAGGACATCACTGAATTGATTTTTAAAAACAAAATCAAAGCTGCAGACAGTGTTTTTCAGAAAAAGTTTTATATAGAAAAGGAAAACGCAAAACAATGAGTCCTTTTTATGTTGTTATGAGAAGTTTTGTGAGGAGTTTTTGCTTCATTATAAAACTGTGGCCAAGCGACTAAAACACAAAAAACAACTTTACGCTTTTTAGGTGAGTTTACATTAAGTTAATCATTATTTTAGAGGGATTGCATTAAGGTACTTTCACTCCTGTAGCTCCATTCAGTTGGTCAGGACCAAGTGAAAAAAATGATACACTGTTGCATTTCTGGTCCGGTTCATGTTCACACTGCAGTTTTACAAACAAACCAAGAGAAGTAACCATGACGTACACAAACTTACAAGTAACTTGTGATTGTACATCTTTGGTCATTGTCATCCTGTATCATCAGGACCCAGGTGGAGAAATCAAACTCCGGTGACTGACAGAAGTTTATGCCGTACTTTCATGCTTCTGATCTGTATCACAAAGAGCTCACAAAGTAATTATTTATTATAAGCATGTTAGACCGCAGATTGACCGCCTAGCCTATTATGAATAATAATGTAAAAACAGGACATGTAGTACAGAAACAATTTGGAGTTTATTAGTCTATAGTATTCTAGTATACTCCGCCTTTGGTGCGCATCGAGTATCAAGTGCGATTGCTGCATTCACACTTGCCCAAACAAACAGCACCAAGGGGGAAAACAAACTGTAGTGCGATTCAACCAAACTTATTTAAATTGGGCTTAATTTGAGCTTTTTAATGTAAATAAATAAATCCATATACTATTTCCCCTCCAGGATTGTATTTCTGGTAGTGCAGAGCATTCTGCAAAACAGCATTCAGACTCATGTTGGAAAATAAACTTAAACCCGCCTACCACTATGTTCAGCTTTTAGGTAAATAAAGAACTATTTAAATTTCTCTCCAAAACAGAACCAGAAGTGTCCAACTTTTCAGCAACAGCAGTTTACTCTGCAGGTATCAACCCACTTTTAACAGAAGAGGAGCACTTATATTATGCAATCGAAAAGGTAAGACTAAGGCTAATACTGGTCTTCACCTTTGCTCTATTTGAATGCCATCTCAGACTTGCTGAACAGAGTAGTAGAGAATAGTTAACTTGTCACATTGATGAGGGGACTGTATCCATCTTAAATGATATTATATTTTAGAACAAACATGAGAGTTAATGTTTTAACAATCTTCACAGCTATAGTCTTTGTATCTTGTTTCTGTTGCAGGTTACTGAGAGCAGTGACACTTCACTGAATTAGGGGGGAGAACTATTTAAAGCTCTGTAGTGTGTACAAGTCAAAGGACCACATGCAGAGCAGTTAAATAAATGCAGCAGCCTTCAATGAACATTGACCCTTTTGTAATATTTCAATATTTAATCTTTTGATCTGTTTATTTTCATCTCTTTAATTGCAGAATAAATGTTTTATACATTATCTCTAAGCAAGAACTGTTGAATTGTATGCATTTCAAAGGACTAGCACAACTACTTGGGTAGTTCTATGTTCACATTGTTTAAGACAATGACACATTTCTGTAAAAATAAGAAATATTTTGATTGAACAGTTAAAGATTTTGCACTGTATCTACATTTGCACAGAGAGTAAATCATCATCATTGCCATTATTGAATGAGTGCTTCACAGCATCTACGTCTATTTTAAGATGTCTGTTTATTATTACATTTAAACCACATCGAGCCTCTGTCTGTTCGCTCATCTGAATACCTGTTTACAAGAAGAGAGACACACTTTGGCCTCTGTGATCACACTGTGTGACAAATGTTAATATTAACCTGAAGGCTGGTTTGAAACAGTGGGGACGGGAGGGGGGTCCTAGGTGTGTGCTTGTGTGTCTGACGGGAAAAGCAAGGTGAGCAGATTACTGTAGTTTGTGATTAAACACAAAAGTAAATTGGAGAATTAAAATTAAATGGTGTACAATTTATTTTCAAAGT
Organism: Lepomis gibbosus; assembly: GCA_029875015.1. NCBI lineage: Eukaryota > Metazoa > Chordata > Actinopteri > Centrarchiformes > Centrarchidae > Lepomis > Lepomis gibbosus. Next base: position 4,233 of record JAPMOB010248482.1, read on the forward strand.
GCTAATATTATTTTATAATCAATGTTTCATCATGATTCTAAAAATTGAGACCAGTCCGAATAGCTAACATTTATGCTGGTGCTGATGGGGATCCTAAAATAGATTTTTCTAATAAATAGACCTATAAAAAAATCAGTAACTGGAATCAGCCAGGAAAAATGTCTCTGCATCTCTTACTATAGCGATAATCCTGCATGTGAACCGATTATAGGCTTATACCATTACAGTATGAAAATCGAGAAATCTAAAAGTTCACATTTAAAAATGCTAAATTTATTTATCAGTATATCAGTAACAAAACAATTCAAACCTAAGCCAACAATAGTTAGCTTTCAAAAGAACCAAAACTTTAAGTGTCCTGAGGATGTTACCACAATAATACACTGTTGTTCTTGTTGTAATGTTTGGTGGATTGTACACTCTTTCTAGTGACACTAGTTTAATAACCAGACAAACACAAACAGAAAAACCACCTATAAATCATGGATATTTTTTGGAATGACTGAAAATAATTTTAAGTACAATGCAGCCACCTAGTGGCACTTATTATTATTATGATTGAGATTGTTACCACAGTGTTATACAGTATATAGTTTCAGCTGCAGGTTATCAGAATCCTAAATTATTAGATTTTGTGTAATTTTTAAATGTAGGTCGAGAACATTTATTATATATGTATTTATATAAAGTGTAAATTATCTTTGTTGTTATAAAAGAAGTTTCCTTGCTGTGGTTTTATTTGATACTTCAGATATGTTTAATGTCATGTCATGTTCAGTCTCATGGTTGGGAGTTTTGAGTTAGTATTTTACTGTTCTTATTTTGGTGAGCCCTTGCTCTTGTGTTTATGTGAACTTGTCTCCCTGTCTTTGTGTCTTCCAACTCTGTGCATAACAAGTTATGTTACTTCCTGTTTTATTTTGAAGTTGTCTTCCTCTTGCATCATTGTGTAAACCACACTGATGATGAATGGAGGGTTGAAGATACCAACGATGGTCATTCAGACTTGGCGATGGGTGGTTCTACGACCATGACGATGGTTGGTTTATGTATGGCTACTTTGCTTTTGCTTTTGGACTGCCTGACCCAAATTATCTGTATAGAATAAACTCACTCAACTTCAGTCTCCTTGTGTCTGCATCTGGGTCCAAACCTGTTGCCTGAACAGAACAGCATTTATACCTTTTCTGGATTATAATTTTAGTGCACAATGGATTAATGGCAGTTTACCTACAGCAAGATCAAACACTGATTCTGTACCGGATGTGCGAAGGAGGCATCTGTATGTTCCCGCATCAGAAAGTTTCACTTTGAAGAGTTTCAGTGAAATGTCTCCACACTTGAGTTTGTTGAGGGACAGTGATGTTCTCCCCGTGTATGATGGATGCTCCTCAGAAGCTCCACACCGCCTCACCTCAAAGGGACAATTCTGGGTTCTAGGTGAGGTCTGTTGCATCCACAGCAGGTTTCAGGGAACATGGCAAAATAATGCCATCGTCACTATTGGCTGAGTTGGACTAGTCAATTGAGACTGACGTAAGGGGGAAAAATAAACAAGTCTGTTTCATTTGGAGAAGTGTCAAGTATGTATGACAGGTGGAATCTGCAGCAGCCTATAGTCGACTGAGGTCAAGTGCAGTTGAGTATACAGTTTTTCAGTAGTGGACTGTCTCAGCAGAGAGCCTATACAGCTACAGTAAGCCCCAAGGGGTCCGTCATTCCCCACAAATTCAGCTGAAAGCAAGCTAAAGTTTGTCACACAGTACTACAGTAAGTTTAAGGTTATAATGGTTCCATTCATGTGAGTGGCAGTTTGATAATATATAAAAGCTTTTGTCATGTCAGACTTTAGAGTGTGACCATATAGCTATTACCTGTATGGACTAATATTAAAGTAAGGTTGTGGCAGCAAAACCACTTTGTGTAATGAACTGAGCAATGACATGGATGATTGCTTATTAATTGAACTGAAGATTGTCTTATCTTATTTCAAACTTTACATTTTACACTTAAAATACTAATAAGGTGAACTTACTATATTATATAGCCTACTATATGTAGAATACATAGGTTTTAAAATTGATTGTATAATGTATATTATTTTAGTAGTTGTCTGGTATCACATGACCAGGACCAGTACCTTAGAGTATGATTTTTTTTTAAATTACATTATATTTAAACTTAAACCAAGGGATTTTACCATCTGTTTGTGTGTAATTTACCTCCACAAGAGTGAGTTAAGGGAAGGAGCAAAATAGTGTGATGTTAAACATTGACCTGAAGCCACTTTTCAAGATGAGGTTTCAAGATGAGTCTGTCCTTCATGTGAATAATGAAGGAGTTCTGTACATAAATCCTATAAGTGACAACAATAAAATCCAAAATCTTTCTCAAACAGCAGTCTTTTATAACTGCAGGCAGTGAAATGGTTCTCTGAAAACTTCAAATATTTTACACTTATGTTTCCGTGTTCCTTTTTTCCCCTTGTTTTCATTATGGCTCAGTTTATTCAGCCATTGTAATTATTATACTGTCATTCATTCATTAGTTTTTGTAAATCTAATTTTCGAATATCCATATGCAGGTTCTTTGTACATCATGTCTACAAATTAAAACCGACGTCAAACTCATTTATATATTATAAGCACCTGACTGGTGTCTTCAAAATGTCAAAATGCAATAATATCTTATAACCACTAACTCACGGGTCTATAAAAAAGGATTGCAGAAGAAGACTGCAGTTTGACTTTTAATCAAGGAACAATATAATTACAAAAATTGCATTTAAAATATATAATAGCTTAAATTATCTACTAAACATAAGTGACTCATGCAAAAATACCACATTCCTGTTCTGTGTGTGTGTGTCTATGAGTCAACTCACCTCAGAGGAAAGCAGGCTGCCCGGTCAAAGTCCAGATTGAAATAGCCTGAAATAAAACCATGTGTACTTTCACTCCAGCCCACTGTAATTTTTGCTGGTTGAAGTTCCTTTCCATCAAGCTCTAATACATGTGTGGGGCTTTATAAGACTGCATGAACAATGTTCAGAACATTTGCTTTTAAGCTTAAAAACACTCTTATCCAAGTCTGCAGAACTCTCGGATTCAAACAGAGTTTTAAAAACACTAGATGTCATTTTTCAAAGCAAAAATAAATGCATCCATCCATTCACAGTCACTGGAGTGCGTGTGTGTGTGTGTTCTTTTATTGCACTTTAATTTTCTTTACTTTTTATTTACTTATGACTTGACTTTTGGACCTGCTCCATGCTGAATCTACAGCTGCAAAAAACAATATCCAATACTGATGTTGTTACTTGTATGTGTTGCCTGCTCTTGTGATGTTTTAGGTGTTAAAGTGTCAATTATTTTGAGTAGCCTATATTGCTTGTTGCACCCAATTCTTCATTTGTGGTTTATTATTTGTGTTTAATTGTCTGAGTTTTGTCTCTTTATTGGTTAATTGTATTATACTTCTGTTGAATGGGGTGTGAACTATAGCTACTTTTATTGAAAAAAAAAGGAACATGTCCTTGTAAAGTAACTCTGACGCTATGAAATTGCCTATTTTCATATTTTAACACCCCCAAATATGGGTTTAGTCCCCCCCTGGCACCGGTGGAGTAAATATCCTTGCAACATGCCTGGTAGCATTTCTGATTGGCCGGCACCATTCAAATATTCAAAATGAAATTTAAAATACAACTTGTGCCAAAGTTTAAATCTAAATATTCAGAATACAAAACGAATAAACATTCTAGTGTAAAATACTGGACTCAACACTCAACTCAACACACTCGACGCTCAGTGTAGCCTGTAACTCAATGACACAGAAAAAAGAAGATGCAATGTAGATAGAGTGAAAATACGCCCTCTTTTTGGGCCCTAAAAAATGTGATTTCTTTGCCGCTCGGCAGTAGTTATGTGTGAACTACAGAACGACGCATCAAAATGGCTTCTGACACATTTCTGACACATTGCCGACGTCTGCCAGATATCTAGCATGGCAAATATCTGGAGGAGTCGGCCGACTCAATATCCACATCCAGCCAATGAGAGCAGGCAGCTGGCAAAGCAGGCAGCTACTTTTTCATTACAAGACACTTTTTACTCCCCTCCAGCTCTCTCTGTAGCGCAGACGATCCCTGCTACCTGCGTGTGCTAATCCATCCTTTCACCCAGATTCTTTGTCTTTATAATTTCTATCTTTATAATGACAAACAACAGCTGTTTTGTCTGTAGGTTCACGTCATTACCCGTTTCACATTTCACATGTGTTTTCTTGACCAAACGTGGTTTGGAGACCAGCGTCAGGGGACTTAGCCGCAGTCAGCTCGTGTAGTGTGTGACCCCCTGTCACCAATCAGTCACGTAGTGTGAACGCCACAACGACTTCAAGACTCCCGTCACACGATGGCAAGTTGTGTAGTGTGAACGGCATGGCCAGAGGCTGACAGTGAAAGTCGTGGAGTCTGTATGAGCCTTTAATCACCCATAATGAAAATGATACTAGATATTTTGAGGTAAATATACAATTGTAGTGAACAATGCGGTTTTCGTCCCGGTCGTGGAACAACTGACCAGCTCTTTACTCTCACAAGGATCATGGAGTGGGCTTGGGAGTATGCCCATCCAGTCTACATGTGCTTTGTAGATCTGGAAAAGGCATATGACCGGGTATTCCTCAGGCAGGTGGCTGGTGTCTCCCTTAGAGATAGGGTGAGAAGCCTGGCCATCCGCGAGGAGCTCAGAGTAGAGCCACTGCTCCTTTGCGTTGAAAGGAGCCAGTTGAGGTGGTTTGGGCATCTGATAAGCCTCCTGGACGCCTCCCTACCATATTAAACTTGTTTACTTTTATAATATAGTACTAATACACACATTTTTACTAGTTACTCCTCCATGTGGATAGAGCCTCTACAGTGGACAGATGTAGATTTAGCCAGGATGCCTTTGTACGAATATTTGCTCCTTTTGCTGCCTCTCTTCTTAAGAGCAACACATCCCCCTTGTTCTTTTTTAATAAAATTATTGTGGTAATATAAATTGTGTGTGTGTGTGATGCTGAATGCATGACCTACAAAGCTCGCACGTATGCTAGTACGCTAGTAACCTAGAGGCCCACATGTTGGCCCTATTAAAGTTCATTAACATAGATAGCATGGTTATCACCCCCACACCACCACCCTCACCCACTGTGGGAGTCTGTCTGCCTCCTGCCCCGACTGTCCTCTTTTTAGAAAACCATAATACATGGTCTCCCTAATGTAGAAAGTAAAATAACTCTAACTTCTAACACATTGTGCTCATTATGTTGTGTGCATGCTAGTATGTGGGTCAAGATTTTGCTACAGTAACTACTCCTAAGGAGTAAGTTTATGAAATCTGTTCATTAATTATGTTTTATGGAAGTTAAATGCCATGAGAGTTAGCGAGAGTTACTAGACGTTACTCCAGTGCTATGAGTGTGTAGGTTGCATTGTAGTTAGTCGAGCAAATAGCGCTTTCTCTTTAGTTAACAGACATGCTTCATGTTGGATATGTTGAGTTGAACATTTGTTTCAAAGAGTGTGGCTAAAATTCATTTTGATCATTTGAAGTAAATGAATCGCTGAATGCTTGCTCGGCCCTAAGTGGTGTTCTGGCTGGAACTCCAGGTGGAGAGGGATAAAAAATAAGACTGGTGCCTTACAACCTTACAGCCCTGCAACCCAGCATTTATCTCATTGACAGTAAGGCAAGGCAAGGCAAGGCAAGTTTATTTGTATAGCACATTTCAACAACAAGGTAATTCAAAGTGCTTTACATAAA
>JAPMOB010248483.1:0-21816 GCA_029875015.1 Lepomis gibbosus
TATATATATATATATATATATATATAGGGGGGATTTTTTATACACACACACACACACACACACATATATAGGCTATATGTGTATAAAAAAATCCCCCTCTCACCCATTGCGGAGTGGTAAGTGTCATCCTCAAGCTCGGGTCTGGGAGGCCTGGGAGTTTTAAGGGTTCTGTGCAGTATCTTAGCTATTCCTAGGACTGCAGTCTGGACAGAGACCTCTGATGTTTTACCTGGAATCTGCTGTAGCCACTCTCCCAGTATCTTTTCTAGCTCCTCTTTCAGCCCTTGGTATTTCTCAAGCTTCTGGTGTTCCTATATATACATACATACACACACATATATATATATATATATAATAAAAGGGCAAATAAGATATAGATGTGCAAATGTAAAAATCCTTCCTTGAAAGATGAATGTTCTGACCCTCCAAAACTAAAAAAGTATTTGGAGGAACAGTATGTTCAGATTATGACAGATGAAACACACAAATGAGCTAAATCATCCAGAAAACGCAGGATGCAATTACATCTTTTATTTCTCACTGCCATCTTAGTATCTTGATGTGTCCACCAGGCCTTCATCAAGATGTTTAAATGCAAATTGATTTCAGGCAATATTCCTTTAATAGTTGATCATTACTGGGGCGTGAAGTTCTGAACTAAATATTTCATAACACCCCATTTTTATGGGTCTTTGCAGGCTTCTGTAATATAGAAAGTAGAGTACATGCCAAAGACTAAATGTAAGTGGAGAGGACTGGGACATTTAGCACAACGTAACATGCAGTTAATGCAGTAAATTATTAGAAATGTAAATAATTGACAAAGCAATTGACAGTTGCTTCCGTCTTCTGCACCAGGCATTTTTACACATAAAAAATCCATTAGGAATGAATTATTATGATTTTTCAGAAAGTGCCTTTCAATAAACATTTGGTTTGGCAACATCTTAGTTACTGATACAAAGGCAGGTTTAGACCTTAACTCAGACCTTAACTCAGGTTACTCAGCTGTGGCCAAGAAAGAAGGTATACGCTGATGACAGTATCTTCACCAGATGCATAAAATCACTGAACATGATGACATTGAAATTCAAACTGAATCATGAAAAAGACAAGTCTATCTTTCTGTTTATATTTTTTTCCACATCAGTGGTTAAGTCACAGTCACATGGAATAGATGGTAATTTTAATGTTTTACTTTGTGAAAACATCGGAGCTGGTCCAAAAACTCATACTACTCAAATAATGTATAATAGTACTCACAACATACTGACCATATTAAAACACCTAAGAGTAGCAACATACAGTATGTGAATATTTGGATTTCATGAAACTTCCTCACGCAGAACAATGAAAAACAGCAGTGACGATGAGCTGAATAGTAAATACTATTTCCTGTTTATGTAATTTCCTGAATTGCAAGTAGTATCAAGTATCAACCTGTCAAAAAAAAACACAAGTACGGTTTAGGTCTTTGTAAGTTCAATGTAAAGGCAACATTCTGATTGGATATATTCAAAAAGCTTATGATCTGCATGCAGAGAAGTTTTTTGGTCATGTCCCTGATATGTGCGAATATGTCTAAAGTTATAGTGGCAAAGTCAGCCTGGGTTGGATGAGTTTTACATTGTGAAACCTGTGCGATCTTCCTGATGAGCAATGGTAAAATAAATTTTAATCCCTGACAATGACTCACAACTTTCTCTACCATCCAATAGGGGGCAGTCCTTTAGTTCACTGCTAGCAGTAAAAATTGAACCAAGTGACTGGCTGAAAGAAAGCCAATTATGTTTTCCCCCCAGATTTTTATTCTTTCTGGATGTCTTAAATAAGTTGAGCTCTGTCAGTCTTGTTGGGAGTACATAGAAATAAAAATGAAACATTTTCATCATGTATCCAAAAGTCTCGCTTAGCTTTTTTTAATTCATTCAGAGATTCTGTACAGCCACACTCATGCAATTACTCTCCTGTTGTATGTGCATACACACACACACACACACACACACAGAAACTTACACAGAACACACAAAAGCATACATAAGCACACGCAAACTGTTACTTGAAGCCAACATAAGGGTGAAAGGTTGTCCACAGATTAAATGCATTTAGCTGTATGTATGTATGGAAATGGATCATCTTGCATTCCATTTCATGATATAGTTGATATGCATAGAAAAATCACAACAGTAAAGCTTTCATTAGACATCCGAAATTAACATAATATGCCAATTTCAGAGCTATCTTGTACATTTTCCGTGAAATCAATAAACGGAATTAGTATCTTATGTTTGAAAATGACAATAAAAAAACCTGCCTTATAATTTTTTACCATTTCACAGCAAACTCTTACAATGCTACGAAGGCAAAAGTACCAGTTTAGGGTCCTGGATGCCTTCATGATTTTATATCTTAAATTATATAATTATTGTAATCAAGAGACCATTAAAACATAACCCAATCATTTAAGAGCCCATTAAGGTCATGCATAGAAGTTCACATAAGTATGGGTTACACTGTGGTTTCACTTTTCCACAAACCACTTTTCATTCCAACGGAGCTCTGGGATTGGTCTGTGCCACTCATGTCCTGCTCCAGCTCGAGCACTGAGTTTTTGAGGGTGCCATTTGGAGCAGCAGCCCCTGGCACAGTGGTGGTGACACTGTTCAAAGGGTAGGAGCAGCGCTTAGTGTCTCGCTCTGCAGCAGCTGCCAGCTTCAAATTGTCTCTGCTGGCGCATCGTCTCTGAGCACTGTGCATGGCCGCTCTGCTGGCCATGGAAGGCAGCAGGGGGAAGGGTTTGCGGCTCCCGCTACTGCCCCCATCGCTTCCCTCAGAGGGGCTAGTTGCCACTGACTCTCCAATGCGCTTCCCATTGGTAAGCGGGCTGGCTTGATTCTCTGAAAGGCTGTGGTGGATGCTGCCATTCTCACTCGTGGCCTGTTTGTAAACTGCATGCGAAGAGCTGAAGTGCTCTAAACCAGTGGGTCCTAAAGCTCCCAGGCTGCCCCCTCCTGCAGCAGTCCTTAGAGCTTTAAGACGATAGTGACCTCTGCCCTCACCCCGATGGTGATACTGGCTGCTTCCTTGTTTAGTTCTGCTAGTCACTTTCCTTCTCTGAGGATGCACTGGGGCTACAGAGTTAATGGTTGGCAGAATATTGTTTGTTGGCTTGGTGATGTTGTCAGTACTGGTGCTAGTGTTGTTGCCCACAGGGGCACGTGAAGTGTTGTTTGGATTGTCTTGTGCCACCTGCAGCAGGTTGGTGAGCTTGCAGGGCCCAGGGCCCACACTGCTGATTCCACTTGGCGTGGATGATGACCGAACTGATGAGGAGTTATGTGAGTCACCAGGTGGATGGCAGTTGATGAAAAGTTGTGATCCCTGCTCAGAGGTCTGCACTCCACTTCCGGTAGTGCAGGTGTGTGTGTAAGTAGACATGGTATGAGAGCGGCGATAGCCTGGGCAACATGCCAGCCATGAGGCCTGCACATCCAGACGCCGGAAGCAGTGGTGCACCACCAGAAACACCCCCAAAACTGTGGCAGCCATCCCATAGAGACAGCTAAACAACAAACTAGTGTGCCCTGTCAGCCACATTGCCATGGCTCCACAACACCACAGAACCACAAACAGGAAGTGAGTTGCCACAAGCACCAAGAACTGTGTCTTCAGCGAGTACTGGTCCTCTGGCACCACAACTGGATTTATAGGTCCCACCACTGAGTCTGTTGAGAGAAGGCTTGTGCTTCCTGCCAGCGCAGGCTGGCTCTCAGTCACGGGGGAGGACAGGGTGGTTCCTGTGCATTCTTTAGCCACACGATGCTTCAGGCGAAACACAGTGCACAGGAAATAGATCCAGGTCACCAACACCACTAGGCCAGCAGGGACAAAGAAAGACCCGAGACTGGGGCGCCAAACCAGCCAGCAGCTGCAAGAGGCAGATAAAAGTCAGAAGGGTCAGTGCGAAACAAGGACATGTCTGTGTATTCAACGTATCACACATTATATACTTCAGCACCAAACACAAACAACACAATGTCAAGAGCCAAATGGCTCAAGGATAAAAAGTACTTACTAAGGGCTGTTGTCTCCGTAGTTGTTGACATTGACAGCTGCAGTGATCCCACAAATGATAAGAGGAACTCCACCAGCTATCAAATAGAACCTTGAATAACAGAAAAAAACATATCAAACACAAGTTCCCAGCTGCAGTTTTAGAAATAAAGAGCAGTTCTTGTTTGTGCCACAGGATGCAGTATGACCTTTGGCTGCTGCAATGTTTTTAAAGTGTGCATGTCGGTGTCATTTTCCTTTGTGTGTTTTTATGTCTCTCTGGCTGTCTATAATCTGAACAGAGCTGTGTGATCCTTCACTCTCTTAGTGGGCAGATTGTTACAAAGGTCAGTATTAGGCTCCAGAAGTCTGTGATTTAATGTGGGCTGATCTCATGTGGCTGAGTGGGCAAAAAAGGGGTGGCCAGTGAGGTCAGTGTATGATCACAGCTTCAGGATCACACGGGCAGGGGGAGAAGAAATAGAAGGGAATATATGGAAAGACAGCGGACCCCCTAAATCACCCTGCTCAGATTTATGATGACCCCCCTCTGCTTTTGTTATGCTGGTGTCACACATTCCTTCCCTCCCCCACATCGGCTTATAGCTTTTTTGTGCCTTACAGCAATACTCTGTTATGTCCCTCCAAGGTTTCCTTAAGAACAGAGGGACTTTAGTTGTTGGACACAATGATCCACTTTGATGGTGCACAGTCTGGGTGGCCATGCACAAGAACTCCCGCCTCTGTCTACAACATGAACCGTATTGACAGCAAACAACAATTTCATGGTACGGAAAGCGCGTAAAAGGGAGTTGCATCTTGCTCACTGACCTGAGCATAGGTCGCTGAGTAGGTGGAGCAGGAGGCTCTCCCTCCGGCTGCCGTGGCATTCTCCACACAGCCTCTTTGTAGATGACCCTGGCACTGACTCCAATCCACAGCAGGGTTGACAGCGAGGAGTAGTGCAGGGCAATGCCCACCTGTCACATGTTACAGTCAGATAAGACAACAAGCTTACACGCCACTGATCACAATGAGGAGACTGTATAAATTAAGGACTTACTGCTTGACAAACCACTGGGTAGCTGGTCAAGCTTATGCCTCCTGCATAGATGGCTGTTGTCATGGCGATGTGGAAGCAGGTATTCAGTAATGTGTGCCAGCTTTTTCTTGATATGTGAATAGAACTGTAGGGGCACAGAGTAAAATAATGAGGAGATGGAGCAAATGACAAATACGTAGCAGCGAGGAAATCTGCTTATGCACATACGCTACAGTACCTGTGGTGTAGTATGTGTGTGATGATGATGGTGAAGAGGCAAAGCAGGAGCACTGCAGTGCAGGCATAGACCACAGGGTGGAGCACCCTTACAGAGATGGGTGTGGAGTTGGGGAAGTCAGGCACCTCCTGGTAAAAAATGAATCATAATTCTAAACCAAAAAGTCTCACCCAATCCAGGATGAATGATAAATTAAATACCCAACGCTATCCTACCTGCAGCACAGCATAATTGCTAAGCAGAGAGCAGCGCATCGTGGAGGTGCTGCTGTCACTGTGTACCAGCTGACAGCCCTCCTGGCTCCAGCTTCCATGTTTCTCCAGTGCCTTCAGGCTCCATTGGGCTGAGACAGCATCAGTGCCAGGGGACAAGTGGCGCAGCGACACCCAGATGGGATCCGAATGGTTCCACATGCTGCAGCCGTCTGCCACAGAAAAGAGGGCAAATTGCTAATACAAAACTGTACTGATGACTGAAATGTTTATAGTGCATTAAACTGAAAAATCATTCATGAATACATGTATACTGTTAAGTAAGTCTGTTTGTGATGCCCATTCTACCTTCCCTCGGTATGTCTCATGGATTTTCAACAATTCCCAGAATGACCCTCAACATCAGAAAATGGGACTCATTATACTCTTTATATGTAGGTGGAAATAACAGCAATTTCATGGTGAGTGGACAAGGAACAGTGCTGTGGTTTGTCATGCCTAGCAGCTCAGATAAAGTAAATTCCAAGTTTTTTTACAATGTGCACAAATGACAAAAATACAACCAATGATAATGTTGGTAGAGAACTTGTCTCCCTGCCTTTTCTACAGCTAATTTAAAACAGAACAGTGGGTGTTTGTTTTAACCCAAGACCTTATTGTTAATGTTTTTTTGTTTGTTTTGTTCAGGAATTACACTACAGTGACGCAGCACTGAAAATATTTACAAGGCTATCTACAAGAACAGGAATTTAAAAAAGCCCCAGAAAAGCTAAATGCCTTTCTTACACTATTTTAGGATGCACTTTCCTTAATGTGTGAGAAAACAAAGGTGTTTTCACTAACTAGGCTGAGAAGGTTCCTCATCTAGGCCAACAAAGATGACAGGTGTGTTGACGCTACGTCGACGAAAGTGTTCCCCAGTGTTGCTGGAGTTTCCAGACAGAGGGAAAAAGCTGCCAGTTCTGAAGGCTACAAACTGCAGCTTACAGTCTGCCAGAGCATCAGGAGGAAACAGAGTAGCTGGGAGGGTCACAGAGGCCAGGGCAACTGAGTTCTGGAGAAAAAATAACACATTTATGTTGAAATCTACCAGTACACCATGAGGACTGTGAATGCAGATCCAACTGATTGCACAGACGCATGAAGGGGTGCTCACGTATCACCTTTAGGGGAAAGTTGTTGAGGGATGTGTTATGGGAGCCAGTACTGCAGCGAAAACGAAGCTGCTGCTCATTAGCAGACTCTGCCATTTCCATTCCCAGGCTGCCCATTGAGACCTCACGACGCTGATACGCAGTGCAGGTTATGCCAGTGAAGTGGGCTGGTCGAATTAAGTGGGCCTCCATCACAATGTTCCTCGACACCTACGTAAGAAAAATAAAATTAATTTTTTGAACATCACATTGTTCTGTTATGTAGGACTACAATGACCTGTAAATATACACATGTGATAGACGTGTGATTGTCTAGAAGCTCTTATTTTGTTTATTTAAAAAAGTTGATACTGCCTACCATGGAGAAGTCCTGAGCATGACTGTGTAGCTGAGGCCAGGCCAGTGTCTCCAGAGAGTAGACGATGGAGCTGCAGGCTCTCTTCTCTCTCTGGGCAAGAGCGAGGATCTGGCCGTCCACCTGCATCAAGTTACTGCCCATCTCGACCAACACCTCTGACAACTGGAACAAACAGAACAGAAATGTTACAGTAAAAGGATAGTATTGTCAGGAAAAGACATGACACATACATATGCAACATAATCTTTCTCACCTCTCGCAGCTGCCTGACATATTCCTGAAACTTCTCCATCATTTGCGCCACATACAGCACATCCACAGAGTCAGTGAAGCCTGCAGCCTCCAGGGTGTATGTGCGCACCTGATGGGCCACAGTGACAGCATTGGACACATTGATGGGCCTCTGTGAAGCAAGAGTGAAAACAGGACAAGGTGTGTCATGAAACTAAATCTACATGTTGTTTACTGAACAGGAAGCATGTGCTGTAGTAAACCTTGCTCTGACAGCAAGACTAACCAGGATGAAGGTATGCAGGACACGGGTAATGCCATTGGTGTAGTGACAGTCTGAATAGTCACCCTCTTGCCACTTCCCAGAACGGTCACAGTACCGAGAGGCTTTCTTCTGCTCAATACCTCCCTCCACAGAAAGGGAGGGGTAGCGCAGCTGCAAGCAATACTGATGTGACGTGATGCCTGCCAGAGTTCTGGGCCACCTGGAGGTTAACACAGAAGAAGAATGAGAACGCTGAATCTTTAGGTATGTAAAGTAATAATAATCACTGTAACTGCAACTAACCTGAACTCCCCACGGTTGTTGACAACTTTATCTTCTGGACAGAAGGAGGCACTGTTCTCCAGCACAACTATTTCAACGCTGCGAGATGTATTCCCCCGCCCAGTAGAAACCACACACTCCCACTCTCCTCTGGCCTCCACATGTACGTTGAAAAGAATAAGTTCACTGGATAAAGAGGGCAGAGACAGCTCATTATAACACATTACCACCAAATACTCGAATGTGTCTGAATGTGTCCAAAGTGTCTGAACTAGTTAAACATTCTTCTTTAAGTTTATCAATACTCTCAGAATTGTCTTTGCATAAGAATAAAGATTCTAAGCATTTGAATACAGACATCGCCTTCAGATGACAGATTGCCAGAGTTACTTGAGTTTCTGCACCTGGTGATGAAGGTGCAGTCATGCAGCACACTGTTCTCCAGCTGGACACCCATCTCTGGGTCAGAGGTCACCAGCTGACCATTGTGACGCCAGTGTATGGTGGTGATCTTGTCCACCAAGGCAGCAGTGCAATGGAAGGGCAGCCGATCGCCTTTGAATACCACCTGACGCTGGGACGGCAGCAGTGACAGGGTGTGCAGCTCCAGAGGACCATCTGAGCAACATGGTAGGAAAAGACACAGATGTGACCGTTACACATCGCTCTGAATTATTTCTGCTACTCTCTCATTACTCAACCTCAGTTAAATGTTTCCACAGAAGCTATTATGAGTCTGCTGTTCTAGAGCAGATTGAATGCAGGCAGCAGCAATTCATAAATGCAACCCACAGGATTCGTTGTCAACGCAGCTCGCTGTTACTTTTAAAAATATGTCTTTGCTGAGCTGCTGGGATGGATCTCCTGCAACCCTTTTGGTCTACTAATTCTAAGAAATACTGGGACGATATTGAGAGCTGTTATGAGTGCACTGTCAGTGTAATCCACAAGCCAATGTTCTCTGAAAGAAAGCGGTGAACCACCTCATTCGTATGTCTCATTCTAGCCAGGCTCTCACCACAGCTCAGCTGGCTTTCCTTTAGTCCACGCAGGGGCTTTCCTCTCAGGCTCCTGGGGTAGGCACACAGGGTTTCATCCCCCAACCGGGCTGAACTGCTGCGAAAGAAGCCCGGGACCCAACGCAGCCCGCAGTCACATGACAGGTAGTCTGAGTTGAAGTTCCTGGAGAGAAAAATGTTGGTCATTTATTGTGGGAGATGTGTGTGATAATATTTGTACATGAAAAAAAGACCTGAAGGGTTGTTGCATATCTGTTCAACCCGCATTGTTGAAAAACAGCCACCCGAAACACTATATCTGATACATACTACAAATGTGTTGTTTTCAATCAGAAATTAATGTTTTTATTTATTAGGACAGTCATTGTTTTATGCAAGTAACGCATATAAAAAAACAAGCAAACGTTTTGTTCTTTTCCAGATTGGCAATGTTTGAAGACAGATTTATCTTCTGATTCATGGTAGCCATAGTTCAAATATGTGTTTCATCTACAGATAATGAATAGATATCCAAATAAATACATGTCAAATAAATCTTCATTGCATTCTTGAGTTTCTCTACAGGCTTGGTAAAACATAGTTAGTAAACCCCAAGCAAAAAAATATGAACTGAAAATAAATGTTATCTTTGTCTAAAATATTTATTGTTTTATTTGGATATGGAATGCT
This sequence comes from Lepomis gibbosus, assembly GCA_029875015.1. Lineage (NCBI taxonomy): Eukaryota > Metazoa > Chordata > Actinopteri > Centrarchiformes > Centrarchidae > Lepomis > Lepomis gibbosus. The sequence continues at coordinate 9,524 of JAPMOB010248483.1, forward strand.
TTGCGCTGTGCGAGTGAATTAGTTGGATTTAGAGTGCCGACAGTGTCTACTACTCACACTAGCTTGAGGGACGGCAGCTCCTGAAACACTCCTGGATCCATGGTCGATATGATGTTTCCAGAGAGGTTTCTAGCAGTGCACAAATTAGGACAAGAACAAGTTAGCTCAATAGCCTCCCCCATAACGCAGACAGTACAATATTTTCATGGAATCTATTTGTCTGTCTCTTACAGTTTAGTGAGATTGGTTAACCCCTGGAACATGTCTGCAGTCAGGCAGCCAATGCGGTTGTTGGATAGGTCACTAAAAGTGGGAAAAGACAAAGGAATGTGTTGGTTATTTTTCATTCAAGAAGACACGTCTCAGTCACAGATTATGATATCTTGACTCTTTCAATACCCATGTTGTTTTTGTGGTATCTGATAAAACACTACATATCTGACATACAGGTAAAACTGTGCAGAATCCCTTGATTATATAAAATATATAGTGATAAAGGGTTTTCTTTGCTTTTTGTAATTTCCATTACTAGAAGGATTAGAAAGTTAAACATCTAAATAAGCATGCACACAGTCCCAGCCACTTTCCCTTATCTCAACTCCATGGGACCCCAGTAACGGTTTATCACCAATGGGGTAAAAGCAGGGCCCCTCTTCTGCCGTCCACCTCTGAGTGTGATGTATAGCCACAGCCAGAGAGGGATCTGCTCTGTTGCACCTCTGACACTACCCAGCAGAGAGCTGTCCAGAGCATGTGTTTATCTCCCCCTGTTTGTTTTGAGAAGCCCCAGACCTTGCAGGGAAAACACAAGTAGTGGGAGGAGGGAAGGGGAGTCACGCGGTGCAGCACAGACGACCAGCTCCTACCCACGCCACAACCTGACCTCTGTGTCCAAAAACACAATGAGTGAGCAGCTAGTGGCTGCAAACGGCCACACTGTCACATCCAATGACGTGTGAGGAGCTGCTGCGTGGCCCTGAGGTTTCGACGGTGGTGGCACCAGAGATGACATTGGAGGAGCCACACAAGGACCAGCAGAAACACTTGGCATTTATAGTCACACTAACACCAGGAGCTCAGCATAACGTATGACATCTGCCATGAGCTGCCAAAACTGAATCTGCTTAAGATAGATGTGAGGGGAGATGTGGGTCTGTCTCTCTAATGTGAATTTGGCAAATGATGCTGCTCATATCGTAAAAAACTACCCTGACTTATTATTTCTTATAATATGTTTGCTACTCTGAACCCCGAAAGGAATGTGAATCATGTTAATGTCTACTTACAGTTTCCGAAGCTCAGACAGGCCTTGGAAGGCTCCAGGCATGACGGTGCTGATTAAGTTGTGCTTGAGGTCCCTGGGGAGAGGGAAAATATTAGCTCAATGTGAAAATGCATGCAGACATGTTGACATGTCTTAAATGAATAGCTCCACATTTTTTGTTTGCTTCCTCTTGCCGAGAGTTAGATGACAATATCAATACCACTCTCTGTCTGTAATTGTTAATTTGTAGCAGCTTAGCTTAGCATAAATACTGGGAAAATGGGGGAAAGGTTTGTCTGGTTCTGTTCATATTTTTGTTTGTTTGATCCATAATAAAATCAAAGTGTAAGGATGACAGCTGTGGTTTTACGGGGGTTATGCTGGATTATTTCCTTGCTCTGAGCATTTGTCAGGGAACTAGTGGAGACTCAAATAAGTTACTGTTCAGAGCTAAGAAGTATTCTGATGACTAATTCGCTTAGATTGCCTAGATTCTATAAATCTGCAAATTACCATTTTTACATATTATTTGTACTGATAAAAGAAACAAGATGAATATTAATTACTGTGCTTAATGGTGTTGGTTGGCAGAATTTGTTACCATTGCACAGAGCCAGGCCAGCTGTTTCCTCCTGTTTTAAGTTTCTATGCTAGCTAACTTCACCCTTTACAGACAGAGAGAGTGGTATCAATCGTTTCAGCTCTGTGCAAGAAGCAAAGTACAATTCCCAAAATGTTGAAGTATTCCTTTAACATTGAGACCTCAAGAGAAGTTAAAGTGAAGCAGAGTGGAGACAAATTTCCTTAAACTGGCTCTTCCAGTGGGACACATCAGGGTATTTCTACACACAGATAAGTATCTTATCCCATCAGTCACCTGGGCTTGACACTAGCAAGATGCAGATACTTTACCAAATAAAACATTTGTGGTAATCTAAAACTGCTGGCAAGGGGCTCTGTCATTTTTCTGGTGGTTTCAAAATGACTTCCCATGACAAATTTGGCAATTGCAAACCATTAAGTATTAATTCCTTAACTGCCCTTGAGGATCTAATTTCATACTTGACACTTGGCCAGGTGGGAGTAGCAGCACTAAAGAAGGTCAAGAGACTGATGGTTATCGGCATGGCCAATGTGATCAATGTTCTTACAACATGAAAAATGCCTGCTCTCACTGTCAAACAGTCAAAGACATTGATTTCCTCACAGGAACCCAAAAGCATCAACATCGTGGGTGCATTCTTGTCTATTTCGCCAAGATGCCACTGTGGTAGGCAAGACCTCAGGGGATTTTCTGGTCCTTTTTTCCACTAAGATTATCTCTCTGCTGTTCTCGACCACGCAACCTCACAACATGTACAACCTCAGGCATCTCTTAACCATTGTCTTGTGTGCTTTCCAAGAGATGTGTTATTTTGATCAAACTAGGGCAGGCAAATTGTTTGAGAAAATGGCTTCCTGTAAAGAATTAGACCATGCGGTATGGCTGGGACAGAGTCAGAGATCAGGGGTTTTGCCATTGGTCCAAGTTCTCACTAAGCCATCGCTCATATCTGGATTATAGATGGGAGACAGGTTATAATGATGGAGCAAAAGCTTTCTGGCCTTGGACCAAAAGCTTGAGGTCTGTTGTGTTTATCTCAAAGCAGACAGCCTTGGACAGCTCAGCCCAGCACTTTGAGTGCGTGCCAGCTTGTCAGACAGAACACTTTGCAACAACTTTGCAGCTTTTTAAAAAGGTGGACATGTTTCCACCTCTATGACTCTGACCAAGTTTAAAAATAGAAATCTACTTAATATTAAATACATTCATATCACAGATGTGTGTGTTTGACAGACAACAATATACGCTCCAGTATGAGTGTGTATGGCCTCGTGGGCCCATCACGTCACATGTGGTAGTCTTTGTGTCCCACTCTGAATGTACATGTGTTTCTGTGTGTCAGTAGCTGTATAGGATTTGTTGACCAGGGCAGGGGGAGAACAATACTGCTGTTTCCAGTCTGTGTGTCCCGGGGCTCATTAGTGCAGCGATGAAAGACGAGGCACTGCCCACTGTTTCCTCTCTCTGATGATCGTCTCTCCCTCTCTCTCTCTGATGATCGTCTCTCCCTCTCTGTCTGTCTTTTTCACACTCATACACACATGCATTTGGTGTGTAACACTGACCTCCATGTATATTCACTCAAACATGCATTTGCAATGGGATTAAGACAAGTAAGCAAGGGCCCACGTAAGCACCAATTCTTATTAGTTATTAGATTAGGTTAGCAATCTTACATTTAAACTTCATGTCTTACAGAATTTTAAAATATGCTTCTTGTGTTGGAATAAAACATGTTTCTGTGGTTATGTCTTCTATATATATATATATATATATATATGTTCATAAGGGTTTTTTTTTTCTAAAACAACGTCATGTTGGTAATCATGTCTTGTGTTTAACTACAGGAGATTAATGACAGATTTTATCATTATTTTGGGCTTTTTTTGCCTTTAGTGGAAAGCTGATAATGACAACCAACCAGCATATTTTTCCGTATAGAAGCAGGGGCATATAAGATGAGTTCGACCTATTTTATACATCAGTTCGTTTACAGGTCTTGGGGATCGTTACTGCATATGTGAAAACAGTTGTATAAAGTTTTTTTTAATGTTACTTGAGTCAGTGTTCATTGGGGCAAGAGTACAGGTAATCTAGAGGTGTGTTAGAAGGAAGGGGGACTACAAGACCTATGTAGGCCCTTAAATGAGACACAGAGGTGTTATGCCTCTGAAACAGGCACTGAAAGCCACCATAGGCACGTGACACTGAGAGTGTGTAGTTTAAAAGCACTCCAAACTTTCTGAAGATCAACATTTTGCCCAGTGTGATAAAATGTAGTCATCAAATAGCAATAAAAAAAGTATCACACATTTTCATTTCCTATGGTGTGATCCTTTATACCTGGCTTGAGAGGGTACAATGCTGTGTGTGCTTTGGCCTGAAGAGTATCGGCAGTCCACTACTTCTGATACACTCTCTTATCACCAAGCTGGGGAATGTGGAGGAGCTCACCAGAGTCAACAGGACTTGAAGCAGCAGCCAAGCGCTTAGCTCTGCTGTAGCCCAAATTTCAGCGCTTGTTAACTGCCATAATCCAGGCTAAATCTCTGCTGCAGCCCCTGAACACTTGTCCACACTCAGGTTTATTTCCAACTTTATTTCAAACTGACAGTACAGTACAAACTGCAGGTGTGGCAGGCCTAACACTCGGGCGATGACTTGTCTGTGTGCCCTCTGGAGTACACAGCGCCCTCCCTGACAACAGCTTCACAGCTCAGTGGCCTTGACACTTATGACAACAGCTGTCACCAAGGATCATAGCAGAGCAGAGACAAGAAGTACTTCACTGTTTACACATATTTTCATGCTCATGTGCATGAAAATATTAAAGTTAAAATACTTTATTCATTATCTTCAGTAGCAGGATGTAGCTAAATAACACATTATTGTTATGACTATGGTCTTCCTCTTTGAATCATACTTTGTAACCTTGGGAGTGCAGTGCTTTATCCCCTTCGCCACATGGGGCCTGTGTGATTGGGTTGTGACAGACTTAAGCTCACTCCCAGCCCAGAAGGGGCTATTGTCTGCTGTCGCTGGACCTAACACCAGCGCCTGCCATTAAGAATGTCTTCCCCCCCCGCAAACTCGTCCTGATCAATGGGGCTGGTCCTCTGCCATTCTGAAGAGTCATTTCTCTGTGGGTATATGGGATGAGCACCTGGGCCCCATGCAGGCTGGAGAGGAGCGACGTGCTTGTAGGGCAGCGAGAGGGTTATAATGAAGACATGGTCTGTAAAGCGCTCCAGACGTGGAGTGCTCCATTATCAGGAGCACAGCGGCAGGGACTGGAGTGCTACACTGACATTGTTTAGGCCCTGGCCCCGGAGGGAGCTGGGAAAATGACTGAAGCCAGGGAATGGCCACTCATTATCGCCAGACTGGAATTAAGAATTTCCTGTTCCTGGAATTTTTTAACGGAAAGACATGGCATTACAGGGGCAATTTCTGTACTTTAATTTATATTCATCTCTTGATGCACACCAATATAAGCAATTGCCAGAAGACAGAAACAAATATACATGTCTATGGGTGGATTAAAGGCATGTTGGAAAAAGAAAGTAGGGGGGATAACTGGCACCTTCGTTCCTGACAGAGGTCAGTGGAGACCATTTTTGTGCCGCGTGTCATTTCCTGTCTGGTTGGCGTCTCTAGAAGAGGCCCAAGCTCGTTTATTTTTACAGTTTCCTTTTTCTCCTTTTTTTACTGGCTAGCTTTCCCGTATTGGGAGGGGCAGGTGGGTTAGGGGATTCAGTACTGAGCAAAATCGTCCCTGTGTTTGGCCCCGCAGACCCCACCTCCCTACTCCTCAACACACTTGCTCACAATGGGGGCTCTGTAACACAGGCCCCAAACGTACTCCTGCCTTCCCCCCAAAACAGGAAACCGGGATCTGCCGAGCTCTTGTTTTTCTACTAATTTCCTGCTTTGCTGCCCCTTCCCCAGATTATTTTCTTTAATTTTTTTCTGGTTCCTCTATGATTGTATATACCTAATCAACTTTTTGTCTTTGGACATCTGGAAACCAATTGCTTTGGTGCAGCCATGAAGCCAAAGGACCAGAGGTGGACCTTTTCTATTATATTCACAAACCTGCTGTCATTTGGACCATTGGACACACACTTGAGCTATTTCCATTAATACCTGGACAATCACCTGATCATCCATTGCATTGACTGGTGGTTGGTTCAAAATAAGGCCATCGGCTCTGCTCATGACCGACAGTGACAGTAACTGTGGATACAACTGCACAGCTGTGAGCAGGATGTACAGAAATAGCAATATACACTTTTATTTGAAGTGTAAAATTTTCTACGTTGATTACATGTTTCTATAGTGTGCAGCAAGGGGAGCTGGAGAGTATTCTGCCAAGGAAAACTCTGGAACCACGGACTGTTATTGACTTCAGTTCTGGCTTTTAGAGCCATCTGAGAGAAAGAGGCGATGCCTGTTTTGGCAGCTCTTTGGATTTTTATGAGATCTACCAGATCTACCAGCATGCACAGCAGTCAGAAACAATGAGTTCATGTTTTTAGTTTATGGAACATACAGTATAGATAATAATATTTGTTTGCGAGATTAATAATCAAAAAGTGAAAGTTTCTCAGGGTCAGAGATCAGAGATTAAAATTAGAACTCTAATTTATCCTCAGCACTGCTCCATTGATTATAGTTTTTTAAAATTTCTGATTACCATTTTTTATAATTGATTCTGTATATTGTATAATATGATGTATATTGTCTGCTAAGGTTGTTCAGGATGTGACAGTCTTGTGATTTTTATTGCACCATTGAATTTGGTAATTGAATAACTTAATAGGCACACGGTTAAAACAATGTTCACTTTATAACTGGGAAGGAAACAGGAACAAACACCTTTCATTCATATCATCAATGAAAAGGAAGACTCATGTCCTAAGTGAATTTTCAGCCAGTAGGTGGACTACAGCATGTAGAGAGTGGGAAGGGAGAGGAACATTGAGAGAACCAATGAGGTGGGAGAGGGGAGATGCAAAAATAAAGCAGAAAAGGAACACAAACGGAAGTGGGGGGAAGTGAGTCCAGAGAAAGCTCAAGTTCCTCTGGAGGAACTTGCCATTGAAACCATATCAAGTTTGCAGAATGAGTGTGCAAGAGAGTTATTGGTGTATAAAGTGTACGATTTGGTAATGGGCTTATGAGGGGGCTCGCTTGCTGTTTCAATAAACCCCCAGAGCCATGACTGAGCTAGGCTTGCAATACAAACACACCCCGTTCCTTCAGTTTATCTGAAAGACACATCTGGAGTCTATCAACTCCAGCAGCACCCCCCTTTCTGTTTCCACTCTCCAGCACGCTTAACCCCTTCCTCACCCGCTCCACCCCTTAATGTCATGCACTCTCATTAGGTGACCGTTGCTTAAATGGGGGCCACTCAGTGGCGTGTGCGGGCAAACACTAACACAAATGTGCGTTTTTTCTGTGAGGGAGAAATGAGACTCCCATGTGCAACGTCCACAGCTGGCCTTAGCTGTCTTTAGAGTAGTGGACTGGTACAATCTAAACTTTCTTACCCAGACTGGTCTAGACAGAAGGGCTCCTTGCCATGTCTACACATTCTCCACTGTTTTTATATGCTATAGTGCTTCCCACCTCTGCTTTGTTCCCACTCATCAAGGTAATTTGCTTACCCTGTGTGGAAATAATGTTAATGTACCCCAAAGAAAAACAACCTCAGATTTAAGACAAACTGCAGCATTGCGATTTCCTTGTCTCCCTCTCTCCATCTTTTCCTCTCTCTCCAGCCACCATACCATCTTTAGCCATCTCGGCTCCACTTCCCCTGTGTCAGATGGTAAAGTTGTTTAAGTTGGACAACTTCCTAACCTCAGCTGCTCAGAATGGCAGAGGTGATTTCAAGGTCGGTTTCAGAGAGGCTCAAGGCAAAGATTGAGTGCCTGTCTCCCCTTTTTGTAAAACAGATACTATCAAGTTACAAAGTAAAGAATTGGTCTAAGCATTCTTAATTGTTCTAAAATATGATAATTGTGTATATATTTCCAATGCAGACATTTTTCTAAACACCCAGCATCTGCACATTCTTATTCCCTGTGTGACTTATTCATAGGGATCATTTCAGACTCTCATGTTGACAAAGTCTATCATGCTGCCAACACCTTGAGTCTCTAACCAGTCCTAAATACAAGTCTCACTCATGCCTTTCAGACCTGTCCACTGCAAGCGCCCTGCTGCTCCCTCATCCATCATCATCGCTGCCCTCTGCTCTCCCTCTTTGCTCCCTGCTCACTCTCTCCCTGTAGGGTGAACAGACCTGGTAATGAGGGCCCCTTGTGCCCTGCCTGCCTGTCCTGTGTCCCATGGTGCAATGGGGCCCAGTTGGACAAGAGCCAGACTGCCTCGGCCCTCTTTGCTCATTATTCTCATTACCTCGCCTCAAATCAGCACAGGACAGGCTGCTGGGATCTGTCCGCAACTCATAAAAGTCCCGGCTCGTTAGAGGAGCTGCCAGCGTTGGCTCCCATCAGATAGGGCGTGCACAGAGGTGGAGGTACTCAAATAGGTACACAAGCACAGCATCGAAGGCCCAGTTCTGTGTGTGAATGTGACTTATTTTGCATGTAGCAAGCACTGACACAGAAGCCTGGTATGATTCAACTGGTGTTTCACCTCAGAAGCTGGAAAAAAACGAGGTATTCCAAGATCCAAATGTAGCTGTTGGATGGCAAGCCTATTTAAAAGAGCTACAAAAACACAGTAGTCCAGTAAGAGGGCAAAAACAAACAAGGCTAAATTGCTCCTCTGCACTTGGGTGGTTTGGCAGGTTATGAAGGCAATAGTGGCTTTGAGGAGGTTTGTCCCAATGAAAGGGCTAACTGTGTAGATTGCTGCACTGTCTGGCCCAGGCCTGGAGGAGGGTGGCCTTCCCTGGAGCTATATTCTCCAACTAACAACAGCAGATCAGACTGCATTCAACTCTGAATAGATGTCTGGTGTGAGTGTGCATCTGCTAAGAGAGTTACCAGACCCATTTGAAATGACTGGACAAGAAGCGAGGGTGCCCATACTAGGAAACACGCTCAGAGTTACAGTACACACTGGAGTCACAACAGAGATGAGCCAAGAGTGAGAGTGTGTGTGTGGAGTCAGGGTGCAGACAGTGTTTATCCTTGTCACGTAGGGGAAGAGATGCAGTGTAATTCCCTGATGTGTGTTTACTCAGCCCTAGTGGGCTGGCCTTTGATTACAGCACTGACCACATAATATGAGAAACTGTTCACTACTGCTGCAAATGACAAGCACATGTACACAACATACTGGAAACAATGACAAGACCTGAAGAGCGATGGCGGGCTGAAATCTCACAGTACGAACACGAAGCAAACAGAGACAAAGACTCCAAACCTCTCCTTATAAACTCACCTCTGTTGTCTTCCCTTCAAACCCCTCCATCACTTTTTTTTCACATCAGACAGCAATTTTACCATGAGCTCAGATGTAATTATAAGCTGTGCAGGGCTCAATTAAAGGTTGAAGACGTCAGAGTGAGTGAGCAGACCTCCACTGCTGTGTGTCACAGAGCCAGCAGAGGTTGAGGCAGAGGAGTGAAAGAGGCCTGCATGATTTACGTTATGTTCTCGCTCCCTCTGCGGAGCATAAGTATGTGTGTCTGTTAGTTTGTCTGTCTCTTCTGTGTCTTTTCCCAGGTCTTTTAGTTATGAGCCTCCAGGAATGCTCCACCATGTTGCCCCATGCTAGTTTTATCACTGTTCTGGCTACATAGGCCAGTTAGTGAGTATGATCAGGTTACTTGACCCACCGACCTACGGTGTTACAGGGAACCTTGTCCGCATTTACAAAATCAGGCAACATCAGTTCATTTTCCATCAAATACTTCAAGCTACGGATCTACATTGGCTGTACATATCATCATTTATTCTCCCAAGTAGTATTAGTCACAGTTTTGTGGATTAGTATCTTCCTGTCAACAGCTTTATCAGCATCTTCAGTGCAAGACAGTTGAGGTGAGAACTGAGAACCTTGCAATTATTCACCCACGGCGTTCACATGCCAGACATAAAAACTGCAAGTCAGCATATTTGGCTTTTGTTCTCGCCTGCCACGTCTGGTGTGATCTCCAGCAGGTAGCTAACAAGCTAACAACTACAGCAAATTACCATATTTTTCTTTCTTTCGACATTTTTGAAAGGCTTGTTAGCTTCTTGGGTGGCAGCTCCAAGTGGCATGTGGAACTAATATCCCTTCAACATACCCCCCCCCCCCTCCAATAAAATAAGTATACAGTATCCAGACTGAAGCTGCTCCTTGTGTTGTTAGCTTCCAGGACACCATAAAGCTTTACTGGCATGCTCTGTAAAACAGCACACCTTCTGATGGGAAACACATACTAGATGTAGTTCTCACATCAGAGTATCCAAGGAGCCAGGATAGCCTGTAGCTGGTAAATGCCAGTCTTGGTTGTGAAGACTGTAAAGGTGACCAAACGACATTTCATATCATAGCTACTTAATCCTTAAAGGGACACGCTGCCAGCGAGCTGCTAGCCTGTCTACTGCTACACAAATCTTTACAAGTCAAACATCACTAAGCTACTGTAGTCTCTGAACCATTTTACTAACATGGACTTATCTGAATCTTCCAGCCAGACAAACATGCTCACAATGACAATGCTATTATGCTGATACAATGGCAATGCTAGCATGCTGCTGAGCACCATTTAAGAATGCTAAAATTTTCTGAAAAGCACAAGTCAAAAAACCAAGGAACGGGACCAAATTTTACCTTATGACTGAACTAGGTTAAAAGTTAGGGGATAACAAATGTTATTACAATTCATCCTGATTTTAAAATCATCCTCTGGGGACCATGAGTGTCTGTACCACATGTCATGGCAATCCATTAAATAGTTGTAAAGACAGCAAAAAATAAAAAATAGTAGTAGTGGAAAGTCACAGGATCACCAAAGTCAATAGGATTCATGAATTCATATATCAAATTGCATGCAATCCAGCAAACAATTGGCGAGATATTTCAGTCTGTACCAAAGTTGTGCACCAACTGACCAACAGACAGACCAAGATCCACTGGCATGGCTAAAAATATTTAAGGCTAAGAGCTATTACGATAAGCCACAGTTCCTACTATGGTTAACTTCCTGTTTGTCACCAGGACAGCCATTCATTTATATTTCCCCAGAAATTATCCTATCTATCACCTGTCTCCCTCTCCATTCAGAGAGATTACAGTACTGCTGAGGGGGACTAGACTGTCTGTGAACTACAGGCAAAGCTGCCAACATGCACCTCCTTCCAGGGATCTCCCTTATCTTGTCCGGTGGAGTGGGGCTTACCTGATAATGGAGGACTAAAGTGTAATTATGTGAACTTTTCAACATAACTCTGTGATATCCAGTCTGAGTATATCATCCTCCCTGCTGGACAGAAGCCCATGACTGGATAGAAGCGCACAGAGCTTCTCAGATGTCACTGATATGCTGTCTGTATTTCTCTAAGGCCCAGAGGCAAGCTAAAAAAAAGCTCACACACAGACGCATAAGATAAATCATATGTAAACAATAAACATGATGAAGTTGTATCATCTGCAGAAGTGAAACAATCATAAAGGGTGATTGGCTACTCACAGTTTCTCCAAAACAAGTCCAAAGAAGGATCCATTCTTCAGAACTCGTATTTTGTTGTGGCTCAGAATCCTTTAAAAAAAACACAACACAGTATTGTTAGAAATATTCCACCGGGACTACAGTGAAGAATATCTTATGCTGCTAAACTCAAATATGCTAAATGACTGTCTAAGTGAGGGTTCAGGTTAAACCAAACACACAGTGAACAGTTAAGAAGAAGAGGATGAGAGCCAAGTGAAATGTCCACTTGGTGCTGCAGTCACACGGCATTAGCCTGACCAGAGATGTTTCCAATTAATGTTAAAGACGGAATAGGACATCAAGATTAGGAGGGAGGCTGTAATCTTGATAATCATTTTGCATACATTTTTAAATCAAAGGGATGGCTTTCCACATCAAACGAGTGGCGGCACAGGCCATGTTAATTAGCTCTTTCCCTACTGGCGTATCACTTGGCTTATAGGGCTCTTATCAGACCAGAGGGCCATGGAACACACTGGAAGTGAGGTTGAGATTGCTTTGTCTGACAGGGGATCATGGGAAATGGATATTAACGGTAATCACTATGGTCTGAGAGACATTCCATTGTTAACGTCACTTAGAATAGACCTTTGTATAGACGTTTGAAGCAATACTTTGACTTTTTGGGAGATACCTTTTCTTGCCAAGAGTAAGATAAAAACAAACTTCGTCCTCAGAAATAACACACAAGCCCCCAAAAACACACACACTACAACACAGTCTTACACACTGGTGAGATCAAT
>JAPMOB010248485.1:0-15820 GCA_029875015.1 Lepomis gibbosus
ACTGTTACGGTTACACAGCACAGATGAGTCTCCCTGAGTCCAGGGTTACATGCAACATGTTTGGAATTCCCATTACAAGCTTCGCTTTGAAAGACGTGAAAACAGTTTCCTTCTGACATAATGTGCAGAAGGAAAGAAGATGGTTTCCCAAATATTACTAAAGAAGCGTTTTATTACAAAAAGAAGACGTGCAAAGCTGAATTTTGTTATGAAATAAGATGGATTTCTTTCCAATCGAACATGCACAAAGAGTTTCCTTGCTTCACAGTAAGCTATTTTGTTCCCAAATAAGAGGCTTCAAGAAGAAAACAAAGTGTGCAAACAACAGTTAAACATGCTAAACAGTTTTGTTCTCAACAAAGACATGCGAAATGAGCTTCATTATCTCATAAAACAGTAAGAACAGTTTTGCTTCAAAATAAAATGCTCAAAGAAGAATTTACCTCCAAAATAAGATTGTGAAAAAGTTTCATTCCAATGTAAATTCCAAAATAAAATGTGCATTTGGTTAAATTTCAGACGTGCAAAGAAAGGTTTCACTCAGAAATTAGACATGTAAAGCATTTTTGTACTGAAGTAAGACGCGCAAAGACCAGATTCCCTCAAACAGCCGCTGAACAGTTTTATTGTGAAAAAGAATTTCTAAATAATTGAATTCCAAAATAAGACATGAGTTTTGATCCAAAATAAGACACAGGAAGTAAAGTGTGCCCAAATCGTTGCAAAGAAGCCTTCAGTGTTTCTGTCTTCAGTCGAACCCCTTAACCCTCAACTTGCTTTATTCATTGAGCTGTAAACCCAAGGTGACAGATGTGCAGGTAAAAAATTGCTTTGTTTGTTTAAGGCGGTTTTTCCACAGTATTCACAGGAAGGAGCTGCACCGGCTTTTTAAACCACCTTAAATGATGTGACCTACAGTGCTTTACTTTCATCTTTGTTAACCACAACCGCAGCTTCCGCTTCCAGAGCTGCTTCTTTACACATTGACTCGTTCAGACGTACACATAAATACATTCATCGCCCAAGGACCCCCAACACTAAAGAGAGGCATTTTGTGACGCCTCTCTCTCATTACTTTGTGTCTGCATGTGTGTGTTCATGTCTTAACTTCAGACACTCTCTCAGGGGGGAACTTTATGATTTAATAGATAGACCTTCAAGTGGGATAAAATAAAGAAAGCTCTCCTCCTTCTTCACTCTCCACATCCTCACCTCCTCCCCTGTGACTATCCATCATGTAAAAGGATCTCCTACTGCTTTCTTTCTTAGTTTATTGTCCAAAATCTCCATTCTCATTTTCTCTTCTTTTCTTTTGAGCTGCAACCTCAGGGCAAACTTTACAGTGTATCTGCGCTGTATGAGTTTTTCATATAGTTTTCAAATTGTCTCCACATGACACACAATGCTCCACCTTTAAGGAAAACATTTTTTTCTCCTCTTGCCTTCCCTTTAGTCACATGAATACACTTGAAACCTTGTGTTTACATTGTTATTCTTACATTTAGTTTAAAGTTTTAAACAAGCTGACGTAAGGCTGTTTTGTTCACAGCTGCTCCATAATGGGACACTAAATAGTAATACTACAAACTTCTCCGTAATTCAAGGTCTTTTAAATGTTTTGACTCTATAGAATATAAACCAATGTTCTGTGGGGGGATTGTGCAAGAAATAACTTCTGTGTCTACAAGAACCAAGACAACATCTTTAAAAATCCAAAAAAATCCAATAAAATAGTAAAATATGTATTTTGTAATTGTCATAGCTGTATGGAGGCAAAAGAACAAATATCAAGCTTTTATTTTTCTGCAACCAATCTAAATTATTGAATTCTCTATCTGATTTGATTTATGTATGGAGATACAAAACCACAAGTTTGAAGTATGAACACTTATATATCCAATATGTTGCAAGACAGACATAAAACATGTACCAAAACATAAATACACCTAAATACAACAAAAACAGTTTGATAGCATGAATAAAAATTTATTTATCCTGTCATTTTGTTCCATAAGTAAGCGCTGACCTGACCTCTTACTTTTATACAACTATATTTACTGTTGACTCATCAGGTAGCCTCCATGTTTTCTTTCTGCATAAGACAATATTTAAAAGGCTTTTATCTCTTGAATTAACTGATCGATTTGACAGTGTAACTTTATTGTAGTTGACCTGCAGATTTTCACACAGTCATACTGTGTGATCTTCTAGAATAATTGAGTTCCCTCTTTCTGGTTTGTCCTTGAGCTTCACTGACAGAAGCGTTCCTATATCTGAAGCCCCTCCACCCCCACACGCTCCTTTCTGTCTGCCCCATTCACAGCTTCAGGCTGTATTTTACTGGTTCCCATCAAAGTCTAATGGTCTGTAGGTAACTCTGTTGTTCTCTTACCAGCCCTGGCCTCTCCTCTGTCACGGAAATACATGCCTGACTGTGTGTTTAGGAGAAAGAGAAAGAGGTGAATCAGCTCACAAAAGAAGGAGCGTCAGGGTGATATTTTAACCTCACCATGCTGCTTTAAGATCTGCTGAAAAGCTGATTGACTGGAGAGGGGAGGAGGAGAGGGGGGTATCTATAGCAAAGTAGAGCTGGGAGGTTTCTTTCTGCATATAGGCTTCTTATATGACCCTGCTCACATTGTTTTTCTAGAGATTCCCACACATACCTTCTTACCTTGGTTGTTCTTCTTCACTGGATGAAACACCATCTTTAGCTTCAGAGGCACAGAAATTCTTTCAAAATGTTTATTTGTGCATCAAAAGACAATTTTAAGGTAGTCTTCCTATAGCACAACTTAACTGAGTACTGCTTTGTAACTGCTGGCAGCCATGTTTGGCCACAAGGCCTCTGGTTCGCACAGTGCTGTCGTCATTCACCCATTTGTAATATTTTAAAGGGATAAAACAACATTCAGGGGAATACATCTGGCTCCTTTCTGAGAATAAATTCAGTGTTAAGTGGTAAAGTAGCTTCTTTGTTGGAGCTTGGAGGCATTTAGCCTTGGCTTAGCTCAAAATCTGTAAAGGTAGCGTGGCTTACAGATGGAAAAAACAAACAAGATAGCAAGATACAGCATGTTAATGAGACAGCATTTTAAAAACTCTGGACCAAACCAGGCTAGCTGTTTCCCTGTCTTTATGCTAAGCTAAGCTATGGTAGCTTTGCACCTAGCATATAGACACAAGACTGATATCAATCTTTTCACCTAGCTCTCAGAAGGCACATTTCCCAAAATGTAAATGTGAAATGATGCTTTATCCAGGATAGAAACTCTTTGAGTCATTCGTTACAACATTTTTGTGTTTAAAATTGTAGGGCTTTATATTAGAATGAGTAACTTTATTGTCAAAAGCATAAAAAGACATTAGTGCAATCATCAGACATCAGTCCAGGCTTTAACAGAAAATACTCAGTTGTAATGTTTACTGTCAATTTGATTTGAGATCACCTCAGTGTTTAGATAACAGAATCTCTTTTTAATTTCTGTAAAATGTCAAAACATGATTTAATGACACATCCTGCGCTCAATCCACTTCATTCAAACATTTAGAAATCCTTCTTCCAGTGTGTTTTTGTGACTCAGGATGATAGTAAGCAGATAAGCCATGCCGCCACTACCAAAGAAGAGAAAAAACTTATTCAGTTAAAAGCACATAAATAGATAAATCTCAATGTTTCCCTCGAGATTCCTTGAGAGTGCTTGCCAAATTGAAGCAGCTTTACTCTGTCTTGTGGCTTATTTCAAGACCTTACCCTGAGTTTGGGAGTCCTTGCCATTTATGGACATTCCAGTGTGCTCTGAGACATCCTCCAAACACATCAGCACTCAAATTTCAATTTCAAATGCAACTTATGTACAATTTTAACATACTTAATCTGTTGTAAAGGATTTTGGAGGCCGAATCTGTAAAAGTTCAGAAAGCGAGTGCAGAAGGTGTCCCACTCACTTCACATGTCCATTTAAGGACATCACACTGTGTTCCCAGTCTGTTAACATTACAGCTCCAATCACATCAGACGACTCACTGGATCCTGCAGAGGAGGATTGATGGGAAAGAAGGTCCAGTTTTTAAACATTTGTACAGTAAGTAGTTTTTGTGGGAGGAATCTTAGAAATGTTAACTGCTTGTGCTCAAAATCAATCAAAGGGTTGCTTTAAGTTCCTTAATTTAGTCTTTTTACACATACACATATCATGTTAAAAGATCCAGATGTCACCTTTTTATTTTATTAAGATGTTCATAACTCTCTAAAACAACATACAATCTAGGGGATACAAAATCCAAAAGAAGCCAAATTACAGCCCTTTAATGTTGGATTTTAATTGGTTGAGGACATTACAAGATATTAAAAAGACGACGATGATGAAAAAAGTAAACATTTAGAGAATGAAACATGTTCTTGACATCTCTGCAGCAAAATAAACCGTTAAATGTTGAACTGATAGAGATGGGAACAAAGTTAGTGACACCCTGCGTGTTAAAACGTTGGTTAATAAAATTAAAGATGGTACTTAAAGTGTGACTTGTGACTTTCAAGGAATTTCACTCTGCATTGATAAACAAGAACACATTGACGATACAGATCTAGAGGATGGTGCAAATTAAACACATTTATTATAAAGTATTCATGAACAATCCTTGTAACAATAAAATTATGCTTTTTAGCAATGCAGTATTCAGACCAGGTAGAGTTTTTCCTTCAGATTTAAACCAGTTGTCAGCGCGTCTCCACGCTGCTGAAGTGTCTTTGAGCAAGAAACTGAATCTCACCTCTCAGCTCCAGGATGCTGCTCTGAAACTGACCCTGACCTTTGACCTCACTGCTGAGGATGAAAGACAAGAAAGCCCTTCCCTACAGGGATCACGTCAACAGCATCAATCACATTTCTTGACTGACACGCCCTATGATGTGATCCAGACTGTCCTCGCCCGTCTGCTCCTCCAAGCAGGTTAAAACAAACACAGAGCATTATTTAAAGTACTATGCAACTACAGGTCTGGCTTTAACAGACTTTTCCAGACTGCAGCCAAGTTACTTAGTCACCGTAATGAATGAGATTTAATGGACTCAGGCTGCTGCAGTTAGTCAGGAGGGTAAAAGTGAAATTTATTGGAGTGAACAATCCCTGTGGTCGTCTTGCACTGCTGCAGGCTCCCACAGGTGTTTTTGGGGTCAGCAACTGGAATTTCCCCTCTATTTCTGATCAGACGATGCAGGGATGCGATGCACTTGTCTGCCTGCCTCCATCCCCACGTTGCCCCCTGTGGTCAAAAACTCACAGGTCGAGGTCAGCTAGCAGATCCTGAAGCTGGCAGGGATTCAACGTTTCTCTCCTCAAGCACACCTCTTTCTTTTGGAAGAAATAAAAAGACATGCACCTAGCGATGAATCACAGCTCCCTGTTGAACTCTTGTGGTTTTGATATATCTGACTCACTGCACATTAGCCGCATGAGCAGACTGCGGTGACAGTGAAATGCAGGTTCTTTTGTTAATGTGGGCTGCACTCTGGCTTTTGCTGATCTTCAATCAGCAAAAGCCAGACAACACAAGAAGCAGACAGCTGATGGACGGACGGAGAATGACTCAGCAGAGGGAAATGTTGTCTGTCTCGTAAATCCCCAAAATTCTCTGATCAAATAGGTTCAAGGGCAGACGAAGAGTTTTTAGATGATGGTTAGGGAGGTGCCTGGTGGGACGGATGAAATTTAGCCAAAACTAAAGGTTGATCAGGCCTGTAGCTGGTGATCTTATGCCAGCAGGATCTGACTCACTTAAGAATTAAAAAAGATGAAGTTGGAGGACAGGATGAGATGTAAAGATAGAAAGTCATATTTCAGTTAAATGTAGAGGTACTCATTCATGTGACTCTATCACTTAAACTACTTTCCATTTAAAACTTTAAAGGTAAAAGTTGTGCAGAAAACTCCACTTCTGTTTAATGCTGTTTATTACTTTTTTCTTTATTTCATTTAGTTGTATTTTTTGATTTTAACTTATAGGTCCACACAAAGCGGCATTAATATAATGAGTAAGAAGTCTAAATGATGTAAGCTAAAATAGAAAGGAAGGTTTGAGAAAATAATCTGAACTCAAGGTCTACATTTTCCAGGAGCATTTAAACACATCTCATGGTTTTTGTTAGCAATGGACAGTTTTTTGGTTTGAAACTAATTTTATTTTAAGTAAATGCATCTTATTCGTCCATGTAGTAAGGGTTAAAATGAACCTCAAGGGTAATCTATTAAACTTTAACTGTGACGTTCACTCCCAAGGGTGTATCATTAGTTAGTGAGAAAGAAACAGAACGGCACCTGACCCCTTAAAACCACAAATTGTTGTTTAACACTAAGTTGAATTTTACCCATGAAACAAATAAGATATAAAGTATAATAAGTAAGCTGTAGAGATGCTGTTAAGAAGAGTTTCTTATCTTTGGACAGAGTCTGGCTCGCTGTTTCCCCCTGTTTCCAGTCATTGTGCTAAACTAAGTTAACCACCTCTTGGCTATAGTTTCAATTAACAAACAGAAACCCGAGAGGTGCCAATCTTCTCAGCTAACTCTCGGCAAGAAAGCAAATAAGCGTGTCCAGCAGATAGTTTTCTTCCGACCTAAAAATGTCAGTAGAGAGACAGAACATGTGTCTGTGGCTCCAGTGCCAGAGCTGTGTTTTCTTTCAGCCTGCAGGTGTGGAATTCAGCAGTATGCACACATGGGAGGCATCGCACACACGCACACGCACACACACACATACACACACACACACACTGGTGGACGCATGGATGGATTTTAAATACTTTTATGCTCACCATAAACTACAGCAGTTTATCCAGAAACACACACCTAATATTTGTCATGCTCCAGGTGTACACACACACACACACACACACACACACACACACACAAAAACACTCAAGTGAAATCTGTGTCCAGATTACCGCCAACCCTCTATTCACACCACCTTGACAAGGGGAGGAAAAAGCAAAGGAGTGAAGTAGCACATCTGTTAGTGAGACTTCCGTTGCTAAAAATGGATCCCAGTTGGCCGGGCGGCGGGATATGGTGAGGTAACCTGAGGTGCACGTTGGCTCAATGAGTCTCTGGAGCCCACCTCCCACTTTTCAAACTATTTCATGGCAGGCTCTGTGAAAAAAATACGACATTAGTTATTATATTAATTATCAAAGGGGGATATAGGATATATTAAATGTGTGTGTGAAGAGATAGTTAAGAGATGAAGCAGTTTGGGGGAATTTTACAGTTTTTCCCTCATTCCCCAGAGATTAATAAATGAGTCTGTGCTGTCAAACAGCAATATTAGGCTGTCTTGGATTAATTCTGTCTGTCTGTGTGATCATATAACATAATCGTGATCCATAAGGAATCCAGGACTTCAGCAAAACTGACCAGGTTAACTAAAGGAGGGGGGCACAGTCTGAACCTCTGCTATAGAGGATACATTTGCATGCAGAGAACTGATGTTTTGTCTGTGGTAAGGTCAGATGCTTTCTTGCTGGTTCATTGGTTCAGTATAACATTGGTGAGGTGGGAGTTTGAAGTCCAATCTTTTAGCACATTCATCGGTCTGTTAGAATCAGTCACCGAGCAGCACAAGAGAAAAACTATGGGGTACAAAGATAAATCATACAGAAAAGAAGATTTCTTGCTTTTACACTCTGCACTTCACAATGTTTCTGTCTGAGGTGATGTGCTGCAGCACTGCCGCGTATTTAACAGTTCAAAGAGCAGTTAATCTGCCTTGTGGGCCCACACTGATATTATCAAAGGGACGCTGCGGTGGACAAGAGGCTGTCATCCCGACACTGCCTCAAGCAACACACACATACTAGTACACACACATTTCTTTCATTCTTTCAGTCACACACTGACTGAAGCACACACATGCATATACACACACTATAAACACATATACTCACGGGAGTGTTACAGGGGGCATTTATTCTTTCACGCGCAATCCATGGGGACCCACTGATCAGTTTACACGAAACCTTAAACTGCGCTGGTGAATCACTGTGTGTGTGTGTGTGTGCGTGTGTGTGTGTGTGTGTGTGTGTGTGTGTGTGTGTGTGTGTGTGTGTGTGTGTGTGTGCCCCTGTGGGGCCCCGTGGGCCCCTGGGTAAGGACAGATCCATGTGACAATTTCTTTGCTCCTCTACAGCACATTAGCAGTATCTCAGATTTCTCTAATATATGAGCTGTAATTGCCGTCCTATTGTGATGCATAGACAAAACACACATACGTACACTTTTCCCTTCCTCATTCCTCCTTGCACATTTCGCTCCAAGGTACAAAAGAGGAATCACACACGTGAAACTAGATCTTGTTTTAGGGTATTTCTCTCCTCCCCTCCTCCTCTGCCCATTTTTTATTCTATGCACTCCTTCCATCACTCCCTTCACCTTTCGAGATTATTTTCACACCATCAGTCCCACCTGTCCTCCATTACACCCTCTTTTCACCCATCTCAATGTGAACCTGTTGGAAGCCATTATTTCTTACCCTACACTGGTGTTTCCCCTCTGTTTTTCCACTTTACTCTTCCGTTATACCCTTCTTTATCCCTCCGTCTCTCCAATCACCTCCCCATTTCTCTTCAAAAGCCCCTCATTCCACCCCAGGCGTGGGGTGTTTAGTGTAGTTCAAAGGGGGACCATCATAGCACTAGGCAAGAGGGTGGGCTATGTCACTTTGTGTGTGTGTGTGTGTGTGTGTGTGCGCGTCTTTACATGCCTGCATTTGTGTATAGATGTGATCAGAAGCTTGTGTCTCGAAATCGCATTATGTTTCTGGGGGAAGGTACAGAAGGTTTTGTTCGCTTCATGACTAACATGAGAAAGTTGCCCTTCTAACATAATTAAACGATATTTTGGCAGGTTGTCTCCAGTTTTCTCAACATTTTCACACCTATGATTTTGCGTTTACCAGCAAATAGATTGTTATAAATATATATTAAATAAATATTATTTACCGTTGTGACCCCGTGTGCATAACAAGTGACCACCCTTCATTGGGTCCCAGACCCTGTACGGTTTAAAGTCTGCAATGTAGCTGTATGTTTGTGTGTGTGTGCAGCTTGCTGGTTTTGTGCAGACTTAGATTTCATTTTTCATTATTTTTAATTGAATCCAACTGGATTATTCCTGCAATAAATTCTATTATTACCCAGCCTGTATTTCCATGTATACTACTCTGCAGTTTTTCCTGCAGTCCACAGCTTTGTTCGTACTCACCAGCTAATGTAAACATTGTTCTACACTGATGGATCCTCCAGTATTGCAATCTGAATGTGTGTTGTAAATATTATCTTTAGTATCACTTTGCTACTCTAATTGAAATTGTAAATACTTCTTTGTGGTCTGATGTTATTTCTCTACACCATGAGCACTGTCTTGTGGTGTAACGTTACATGTCTGTGTCTTGAGCCTTGAATTTGTCAAACTCTTGTCTAAACATTTTGTGGTCACATATAAAGGGGAAGTGATTTATCAGAGTAATAATCCCTTCAGTGGAACAAGCACATGTTGTACAGTTAAACCAGACCAAACCCAGATGCTCAAACACAGAAGGCACGTTTACTCACAGACCCCTTAAATCCACCTGCTTATTGCGAAATAGTCCCACATCACTTTTTGGCTTAGTAGTTCTTTTTACATCTAAAAAGGCCGTCACAAATTAAATTTTGTTACGGCACTTTTTTTCAGCAGTGCTTACGTTTGGGACAGTTTACTGAAAGCAGTGTTGAGACAATAAAAGTATTTTACTGTAATGAGGCGCAGATCAGAGAAGATTAGACATCCATGTAGACGTCCATACAGTGCATTTCACTTTTAGGAGACCAGCAGCTTGTTGCACCAGCTGTGTGTAAGTTCATACTCAGTCTAGTTATAATGTAAATTATGACTAAGTTCTTATTAATGTATTATTAAAATAAAAATTACAACATAACTATGTAACAACTAAATAGCTAAACATCTCTGAGAGGTGTCAATCATAAAATGTCACAGATTTAAACTCACTAATAGTGAGTTTAAATCTGTTTTTCTGCACCACTGCATCATTTTTCACTAATTGCATGTCATTTTGCAACACAGTAATCCAGTAAAGACCTTATTTATTGACATGATACAATGTGCTACGATGCCACCTGGCTCATGACAGCCGGAAAGCTAATGCGTTTCTAGTAACTGATTTAGATACGAACTATCTAGCAGTTAATAAGCCTCTAGTGTCGACTTTACGCCCTGACTTACTAGAGAACTTGCAACACAGTGCAGAACTCATGTCTCAGGCAATTAATGCTCCCTTTTTTAGTAACTGTACAAATGATCTTTTTCTAACTGTAAATAAAGGTTTTAATTGTCTAACCACAACTAGTGCAACATTTGTCTGTCTTTCAAAACGTGTTGAGCCAGTAGAGTCTCAGCTAAATGCAAATAAACATATACATATCACTGACAGTTGAACATGAGTAGCGTGTAGTAGTTTTCTCCCAATTCTCAGTCTTTCAGGAGCAAAGTCGCAGCAGATTTGTTTTCAGTTTGATCACGATAAAGTTTTCTACCTGTCTCGTTTCACAAATCAAAACATGACACTTTCATCACCAATTCTTCAAGCTGATCCTGCCTTTCCCATCTGTTGTTGGCTTGTCGGCGTGCATTTTATGACTGATTTACACCTAAACACACATTTAATTTGCTCCATTGCTCGCACTGCGTTCTTCCCCCTCTTTGTCTGCCCTCTTGTCCAGACAGCAGCCTGCAGTTTGTTTTGGCTCTGACATGAGTCTCATCCTTTGTCTCTGCCTGTGGGGACTACAGATTTGTGCTGCATGCAACGTCTCGGGGATATTTTTATTGACGTAGGATTACATCATTAAGCTGGCGTGAAGCTGCCTGGTTGTTTGTGCCTGTTCTGCCAGTGGGCAGCTGGCCGCCTTTATTGGCACGCTCAGAGTTAAGGAGGTTCGTTCCAAGTGTGTCTGTGCTGAAAGGTGGAGGATGCACAGATAAATTTAGACTTTGACTGGAATCTGTACTTCATGATCATGGGTTATAAAATGATGATTAATAATTTCCACTGGCAAATGGAGAAGTGATTGAAGACTAGGGGAATCCCAGCTTTATTGTTCCACTGAAATGTTTATGTGATTGCCCTAAAGAGGTGTCTTCATGTTTTTATACTTGAGTTATGTGTCTCATTTGTCTTTCTTTTATTTAAGTTAAAAAATTAAACTACACCTTTTCTGCTCTTTCTATCAGATATAAGTTGATACTGGTGGTCTGATACTTAACAGACCACTGCAATGATTGTTGACCCTGCATGCACTTTAAAAGTGACAGGATGTTCTATACTTGGTGGTTTGGGTCTATTTTCATTTCATCGTCCTGCTCACTGAGTAGATTTATAGCTTGACTGCAGAGCAGGCGAGAAAGAAACTAAACCCCTACCGGAAGCTCATATTCTCACCATGTGGACTGCCGGACAGCGCTTTGGCTGGAGGTCTGAATACCAACGAGGTGAGGGGTGGGAGTGCAATGAGAGTCTGAGGTTGGGACATTTATAGAAATATATAGAGATCATGTGACCTCCTATGCAGTCACACTGGTGGCCTTCCTTTAGTTGAATGCATAAGTAATAATCTAATTACATAATATATAATAGTAGGCCTGTAACAGTAACAGGGGACATTTTTCAGCATTCAGTACTTTTACTTTTAATACTTATGCACATTTTCCTGATTTGACTTAAATACTCATCCTTAAGTAAAATTTTCAATGCAGGACTTTTACTGTAACATGGTATTTTTAGGCTGTGGTATTAGTACTTTAACTTAAGATCTAAATACTGGCCATTAAAAAAGGCATTTGATGCACACATGACCTACATGGTATTGCACTCATTAACAGAAGCAAGGCGGGGCATGGGTGAGAACTGGTTTTCAAGAAAGAATCACAGATGTGTCTGATCATTCAGGGGTTGCAGATCAATCCTGCTTTTACTGATAACATCTAAATTTCAAAGAGACGCTTAAGGACCTGGGCGGGGCTGAAATACCAGGCCCAGGACCTGAGGATTCATTTTATGAACAACTTGTTACTTTTCCCCCCTTAAGTCTCTAATTATGTTCATGAAGGAAAACAATAGAGAGATAGCTAACAAGGCTAGGCAGGTAGAGTCCTAACCCTGGCTAAAGCAATGTTTCTGTTCCTGCAAAATCCTTAGCCAGAGGAAAGAAGTGGACGAAGAATCTGTGTGTGTGTGTGTGTGTGTGTGTGTGCGTGTGTGTGTGTGTGCGTGCGTGCGCAGCAACAAATACAGTTTTTTTTTCACGTGTGCAAGAAAGCACAAGTGATCTTCTGTAATGTGTTGCAATGATTCACCAGTACTCAAAGTAGTTCAAATTAGTGTCACCTCAAAATGCTACAGGAATAAAATATTCAGTAATATTTATCTCAGACCCAAAAAACTATTATAAGAGCACCATGGTGGTGATGGTGCAATGCATAAGACACATGCCTTTGGTGTGAGTGACCTAGGTTCAATCCCCTACTGTGACCCATCCACCATTGTGTGCGAGACACTTAAGCCCTCATTGCTCCATAGACGTGTGACCTCTGACATATATAGGAATTGTAAGTTGCTTTGGATAAAAGCGTCAGCTAAATAAAACTAAAAATAAAAAATATTATATTTTTCCCTACATTTTGGTGATAATACTTATGTAATTCAATTGTGAATACAGAACTTAACTTGTATACTTTAAGTACTTACTTGTATTTTTGCAGTACTGTTAAGTAGGCTACCATAAATAAAAGTAATCATTACGCAGAATGATCCAATTCAGAATAATACACATTATTTTATTCATTTATACTTTTTGATTCATTCATTTGTTCATCACTTCTATGTTGCAGCTGCTAAAGGTGATTTTAAGTACTTTTTGTTTTTACATCATAATGTCTTTGTTGGTTATATATTATTTAAGTACTTCAAGAACTGAGTAACTATACTTAATTTCTTTCCACCACTGTATATTTGCATAATGGTATTGATACTTTTACTTAAATCTGACTTTATCACACATATAAGCACTGAAGCTTACACTAATGACTATTTAATTACTTAGAAAATAGTGAAAACACAAACAATCAAATTTTCTTTTCATAACCACTAATCATTCCATCTATCAAACGTACACAACTGACATGAGTGTTTTGTTTCACTGTGTGTTGATGTGGGGAGTTTTTCTTGGAGCTTGTCCTGGATTTTGTATCACTGCAGCAACATGTCATGGTCAAGATGTTGTGTTAACGTCAGACTGACAGCTTCTAACACACGCCTGTACATACCATTTTTCATCACGCACACACACACACGCACACACACACTTCATGCATCGTAACTTACTTTTATATAGTTTCTCAGCAGCCAGTGAGCACAGATAGTTGCATTCTTGCTTCACGCTGGTTTCACAGGTGTTTGTTGTGACCCCCTCCTGGAGGTTGCAGAGACCTCATTGGCTGGAGAGCGAATTTGCATATTACAAGCGAGAGCAAGTCTGGACTCAAGATAACAAGGATAAAATAATGAATAACCTCTTTTTGGAAAGTTTTCAAACACATAGAGAGAAACACGCCGAGAATTACATGTCTGTGTTTGTGCTGCATTTCACGTCTTGACACATTAGCTGTGAGCAGTCCATCACAGCTAGTTAGGATTTGATCCAGAAACTCCTGTAGTTGCTGGGAAGCTTACCCACAGGCAACACATTTCTTTCAGCCTTTGCATTCCCATTACACATTGCACATTTTGTTTTCCAGTCAGTTAAGTAGGATAAAAGTCAAATATATCACCTGCTCTTTATAAGTTTAATCACTATGTCCTCTGTGTCAGGGGTAATATGGCACTCGGAAGGAGCTTAGCTCTCTAAATCTTGGTTTACTTTGACTCTGTCAGGAAAGCCACAGTACGCAGCACGTTTGGTTTAGAGTTTGTGACATTAAGGTGTTTCACAACTCTAACACTGTATTAACTGGATTACAGATTGGGAAATGCAGAGTGGATTTAAACTGTTTGCTGTCTGCTTACACGAAGTTCATGTCTACTACTGTCAACTGTTCTTTAAAGGATATCAGTGTTTTTGTGAGTTTTAACCCCTTAGCAGAAAAGACTTCCATTGGTTTCCATTGATGTCTGCACAATATTTGCAGATTTTAAGACTCACTTGCTACAGACATGTTATCCAGTCTACATCAATATTTTCATAATTGTATTTTGTTTGTATTTTAATACAGTTGTTTTCTGTAATGTGATGGATTAAGTCTGCTAATTGATTTTAAAAGAATACAGAAGTGAACGGAAGCCAACATCTGCAATGAAGATATGAAAAATACTTTAAAAAAGCTGAAAAACAGCAACGTGAGTTGCCAAAACATTTTTTTAAAAGCATAAAAGAACGTCATTAAAATCTCTATTTTACATGAATTTAAATTCTTTTACTGTTTAAGTCAAACATATTTTGATTCAGTGTCTTTCATCAACAAAAAAGTGTAGTCTCCCCCTGCTGATGCATTTTGTCTGTAATCAGCAACAGCAGTTTACTTTATTTACAGCCATCGGCCACGCCACCTGGCCGTGTGCGACGTCCTGTTTGGATCCATCTTAGTGTCACATATTTCAGCTGTCTGGCCAAGTTATGGATGACTTGACTCCAGCTGTGTGGCCTAGATGAGGGTCAAACACTCATGAATACATGTGAGCTTGCATACAAGTATACAAAGCGTGCATGTGTGCTTAAATACAGACGCACACAGGGGCAGAAATGCATGCATGCCGAAGGCTGTCATGGTACAAATAAGCACAACAACAAAGGTCCTCATTTATACATATCATCCCATGCGTGTGTGCTTGCAGGTACAATCCATACTGCTCACACGCACACAAACAGCACGGAATAAACAGAAGTAAACGAGGAAAGCTGGAGGCCCAAACACAGCTGGTTAATCTCCTGCAGTGGATGTCAAGGTCACAGATGGACCAGAGCCCAGAGAAGAGAGAGGAAGAGGGGAGATGAGGAGGGGAGTAAGAAGAGAGAGGGAGGATGAAAGGGAAAAGAAGTGGGGGAAAGGCAGAGAGAGAGAGAGGGAAAATAAATGAGAGTAGGAGGGAAGGTAAGATAAGAAAGGAAGAAGAGGGAAGATGAGGAGGGGAGTAAGAAGAGAGAGGGAGGATGAAAGAGAAGAGAAAAGGGGGAAAGGCAGAGAGAGAGAAAATAAATGACAGTAGGAAGGAAGGTAAGATAAGAAAGGAGAAAGAGGGTGAGATGAGAGTAAGAACAAAAGATGGATGAAGGGAAGACAAAACAAGGAAGAGATGTGAAGATAAAGGAGGGGACAAGAGGAGTTTATTTGAAAGAGGACAGACACTCTTCCTACTCTTATCTCCACATTTCCTTTCTTCTTTATTTGCATAAGCAGCCACAGCCTCCCACTCGACTTGTGTTTTTTCACTTGGAGTCATTCTTCAACGTCAGGTTCTGGTTCAGATGAAACGTAAAAAGAGAGTCTTTAAATAGTTTTCCCGCCCCTCACCGTCAATCAGCCCTTTAAGTAATCAGCGTGTTCATTAGTTTGTATTGTGCAATGACATGTTGACTGTCAAGTGTTGGAGCAAACTCTGCACTCCCATTGGTTGTTACCTTGTGGTGACATGCTGACTGATGCGCTCTGTATTTAACAGATTACTGTGCAGCACTTTGGAAGAGAAAATGTGAAGGGTCAATTTTAAATTAAAGC
>JAPMOB010248487.1:0-10100 GCA_029875015.1 Lepomis gibbosus
CCCCCCCTTTGTTCTCTTTGGCTTTTACGCCCTTAATTCGGCAGGGACATCTTGACTGCAGAGTTCACCTTTAAGGCTGAGAGAAACACCCGGAGCTGTGCTAACATACGGCCCACTCATGAGGTCATCATGTGGCTTCACTACTAGTTCAGTACAGTATATACAAGAGTCATGTGCATGCTTCAATTCCTCTGGTTTCTTTTCCCTCCAAGAAAAAAAAACAAAGTGGCTTCAGTTTTCAGTACTTCTAAATGTTGGCGACATATACAGAATGTAGTAGCTTAATGTTTTCAACAACAACAAAAGTCATTTTTTCTGAAAAAAAAAAAAAAGTTAGCTGATGCCCGTTTTTTGTTACATGATTAGCAGTTGCTCTAAGTTGGTGAGAAGGCTGTGGCATGTTGTGGATTTCTCTCCACGTTAGTGTGTGAGTGAAGGTAAACGATCACATGATGAGGATGTGCGAAACAACTGGTGCAACTGTGTTTCCACCGCTATCCACCTGCCCGTAGTGTGTTTGAGTATTGTGTTTGTCGCTCCAGTGTACATGTTGAGGGGTGATGTGAAGGAATGCCTGTGTGTGTTTGTTTCACACTTGATCAAATAGTAATTGCATACTTTTTTTTTGTTGTTAGGTCAAAGTGGCTACAGTTACACTTGTTTTCTCAAAGCAATTTTGGTAAGGCTGTATTTAACAGGTCTGTAATTTGTTAATAATTTACCAAGAATTTTCCAGGAATAAACTCTGGAATTTGAGACTAAACATGGGTAAAATATAGTAGACAAAAAGTTCCATTCACTTACAATTAATTAATTCAAATTAATTGCAAGTGTAATCTTAAAAGTCTGAAGTCAGTACACAGTAGGTAAAGCTGAACATCCAAAAATATATCTGGTATGAAGGCTAAAGCGTCCAGCAACAAATGACTAATAAATGAATATTTGCTTGGGTTTAAATAAAGACTCTTTCAAGCAAATCCCTACAGCCTAAATAAGTGGTCCCACATGATGTAGTTCCTTCTACCACAATTTTTCAATAGTCCTATCATAAAAAGGATGCGATAAATGTCATGTCGTGTACATAAAAATGGACACTATTGCTATCAGATCTAGATTTGGAAGTGATCAGGCCTGAATGATGACCAAAGCCTAAGTAAGTGCAACAGAAGATAAAAGTGCAACTGAAATCTCCTTCATGTCTTCACAGCTGAGTCATGTAAAGACATGAAGAAGAAGAAGAATGAAAATGCAAGCTCTTCAAGATCAAACCCTCATGATCACCTCTAAACCTGGAGTGAAACTGTATGTTCATTTATATTTAAGAGTGCCAATTGTTAAGGTTAGCCTACTTTTTTTGACCCCCCCACCCCCGTCCATCTGGTGTTCCACGATAAAACAAATGATAAAAACCTAATAAATTAAATGATCTACCACCACTATTTGATCAGGTCTGGTGTGTGTGTATGCGTGAGGATTACAGTGAGCTTGGGGGGGCCCTATAGCAAGGCTTTCTCTGAGTAGGGGGTCTGTGAGGGGTCTGAGGAACGTGCTATGCTCGGGCCAGAGGGGTTGCTGTAGTTTGGCGTCTGGGTCATGCCTGGGGCGCCGGCTGGGTTCTGGTAACACTGAACGTCTGCTGGGGCCATGCTGCCTGGAGCTGCAGTGTAGACTGGCGGCTGGCCCATGTACATATGAACGTCACTATGAAAAAGAGTGAAGCAACATTCATTACAAATTGAAGGCAACATGGAATCACTAAACAGTATATGGAAGGTAGAATTCATTCTAACATACATTTCAAGCCAGTATTTGAATGTCTTATAATAACCAGTTGCTACTAAAGGCCTGGAAATGCTAAGGGACATGGACTTAACCTGTAATTTAATTTAGATTTCCACAGCTCTAATGCCATCTATATAAGAAACGAGTAATGTCATAACCTCTTTTTAACACAAATACCGTTTTCATTCACAAAGGCAAAAATTGCTGCTGTGCTGGTTTTCAGTGCTGTTCATTTAGTGTTGAGAAAACTCACTACTTCCTGCAAATTTAAAAGCCAACCAGGAATAGGAGGGAGTATGCCATTTGAGCTGCTGGGAGCCTATTAATTTTAAAACACTGTACAAAGTGTCATGGTTGGTACCGTAACAGCATTTATAATGAGTGAATAAACAGAATAAACAGTATTTCTGGTAGAGAAGCGAAATTTAGGGCAGCACAGTGAGTTTAACATGATGCTGTTGGTATAGTCAGAAATCAGTGCTTTCAATTTAGATTATACTGAATTTATCTAACCAACAGGTAAATATGGATGAGAAAACAAGGAGGGTTTATAATAAAATATGCTAAAATGACTTATAAAACAGGGGCAATAAAAAGACATGCCTCTTGTATAAGCCCTTGATAAGTAAAAGCCTTCTATTTCCAATTGGGGTCAATAAAGGCCCCAGCCACTACCTGAGCACAAGTACATACTAACAAAGTTGTCATGGACAATTAAAAAAGGTAAATACAGTCCATATCAGAATGCAAAGTAAAGAAATTAGTAAAACACTAAATGAAATTTTTGTACATTTTGTTTGTACACATACGAAACCACTGTGGTATGTTACACTCACCTGGGAGCTGGCTGACCAGGTATGGGGGTTCCAGCTGGAAGCTGCTCCATGGGAACAGTGTAACCCTGCACCGCTGGACCACTCATGGCATACGAACCTGATGCAGGCTGACCAGGGTAGACCTGTGGTCGCACACATGCACCGAGCACATACTGAGTGTTAATAAGGTGTGGAAAGATCCACAGCAATTTAAAAATCCTAGCAAAAAGCACATTGGTTTGACATTCTTGGGTCAAGAACATACATAACAGCTCAAAGGTTTTATCCTTTCTTAAATAAGACATGGTTACCTCTGGATCAGTCAAAAACATAGTTATAAACAATGTTGACCTTTTGTGCTAAGAAAAGTGGTACTATAGATAAAAAATGTGTTTACTGTGTTTTTAAGTGAACTGCCCTTTTAAGAGTTAGTAAATTGCGGTAGTTTGTATGGTGAAAGGTTTCGACTTTCATGCTTGCAAGAATATGTTTTTCAAGACCTGACCCTGATGGGCTCATCTATCATCTGGCCACATCTATGACAAGTTGATGTTACCTGTTGTGCTGCGTTGGCAGGCTGCTGCATGTAGTACTGTTGGCTCTGCAGCTTGGCATACATGGCGTAAACTGGATCTTCATTCATTAACTTGGCATACAAAGACAGACCTTCCATCACCTTCACATTCAGCTCTGACAGCTCAGAGTGCTTCCTGATTAAACAAACCCCCACATACACAAAAAGACTGTTAGATTTGCTTAACTATGCATGGAAAAGCAGTCAGTGTTACATGTTTTATGTATAATTTTCTATGGACAAAATACGTCATGTCAGCCGAATGTACCTGTCTATATCCTCCAACTTCTGGTCAATGAGCGGTCCCATTTGATTGCAGGCACCTGATAAATACAAAAAATTGAACAATTACTGTTTTCAACTGTGGTTAACAATCCACCTTTACACAAACAAAATCATACCAGATTCTTGTTTCACTAACAGTGACTTGATTAAACCCAAACATCAGTGTACCTTCCAACTGTAGTAGCTCGACACTGTCTGACTGGTTGTCTGTGGGATCTGCACTCTGGATCATCTGCAGTAGCTGGTCCATTTTGTCCTGAAATATTTCAATAATGTGATGGCACTTTCCAGGAACATATGATGAGTAAATTTTTCAATCCAGTTTAGAAAACAAATCACTATTTATTTTTCTACAATAATCTATGATTTTCTACGTAGTCTATGATTTTTGACTTCATATTGTGTCTCATTTGGTCAGCAGGTGATAATTTTTAAATGCCAGATCCTATTTTATGCAACAGAACTCTTAACTGAAACATTGAGATTTCAATGAGGCTGAACAAGCTGAGTGTTCACACAAGGGGACTCACCTCGTCGATATAGACGGGCTCTTGTTCAGGCTCAATGGTCTCCACCTGGATATCCTCACTGAACTGTACCGTCTTCTTTTCTGTCTTCACTGTAGATTTCCAAGTATACAGCGGATTCGGCAGCAGCAAAACAACGTAACAGGAGCAATCAGTTATACAAACATGGGGTCAGGATGTGCTGACTTGACATCCAGTAATGGTCTGGCACTAGCACAATATCTGGTCTGGATATCCGAGGAAAAGTTACAATCTGATACAAACTACTGACAAATCTTCTTGAAATGTCACGTTGATTTGCTTAGTTCTTTTTTGTGCAACCTGCTGTAACAAGACTAAACAACAAGTAACACACTAACAGTCTTAAGTAAAAGTCATCATGTTTGCTGAGTGAAGGTCTTTTACACTAATAGTACATGTGCAGTGTTGTGAGGGAAGACACTCACAGAAGCATCAAGCAAAGGAATATGACAAAGACGTACAAGCGATAATAAGAAAAATATGGAAAAGCAACAAACATTTGCATGTAATTAGGAAGAGTGACAAACTCCACAACAGAAATGTTGCTTTGCAAAAAGTGATGGCAGATGATAAAGAATTTTGTGGCCACACACAGCAGAATCTATTCTGGCAGCAATGATGCTAAATGCGTGGTGAAGTAAAATTGCGTGTCATACTATGACAGAATGCCAAGAGCACGAAAGTTGCATATGAATAACTTAATAACAGGTCAGCAATTACAGAAGAAAAAATATTCTGTGTCAATACAGCACACAAGCTGTTGTATCAGAAATGGAAAACATTGTATAAAGTGCTCTCTAATAAGAGGAAATGTGTCTAAAATACTATCAGATTGATTCTTGTATGACTTCACAGAAGTATAATAAGTGTTGTCTGTTACTACATGTGATAACCCACCGATTTCTGTCTATGCAACCAATGTCTTGATTTTACTGTGTTCTTTGTACTGTTTCACCAGCTGTGTGTAAGTAATAAAATACGTCCCACTCTGGCATCAATACTGCTAATGGGCTAAATGGGCTATCGAAGAACTAGAGAGGCCATAAGTGTATAGAGGATGTGTTTTGTGTGTGTGTGTGTTTATGTGTGTGTGTGTACTCACTCATCTCAGGCTCAGCAGTGAGGTCAGCTGTGACAAAGTTAGAGGGGAACAACCCTACTCCCTGGTATGTTTCCCCTTTCCACCAGTTGGGGTCACTGAAAAAAAAAAAAGACCAGAAAACACTCAGAAATGATCAGAAACTTCAATACAGATAGAAATTGTTGTCTTCTCTGTGCTGCATTATGATCTCATGTTAAAGATTAGATAAGAATATTATTTTATTTGCAGTGTCAAGCTTCTTTAAAACATCACAATATGTTTTATTAATTCCTGAAAAGTAATTTTAGAGACACACAGTATGTCATCATATCGTCAGAATCCAGGATCTGTTCCTCAGATTGGTTGAGATGTGATGAAACAAAATGGCAGATGCTAAACAAAGACTGGTCACCGGAGTCAGAAGACTACCAAGTCATTTGACAAATCCTTCTGTTTTGCGTCAAAATGTACCTATCGTCCAGGATAGTGATGATTTCTCCCGACTTGAAGGTGAGCTCATTGTCTTCAGCGGCCTCAAAATCGTAGATGGCGCGGACTTTCCTGCCGTCGGACTTGTGTGAGGAGAGCAAGCTGGAGGTGTTCGGGTAAAGGCTTGACAGGGAGCCCTGCGGCTGCTGCCGTTGCTCCTTCAGCGACAGCTCGATAGCTGCGCACAAGAGGTGTTCAGAATTATGTGTTTGCCATTGACAGTCCTTAAAACATCCACGATGCTATAATCCTGTGTAAACAGTGATTTATGCAGTGCAAACAAAGGATAAAAAGGTGCTAGTGTGCATTTTTTTAAGGATAATGCCTCTTCAAATACATTTCTTCCATTGACACCAGGGGTTGAAAAAAAAGCCTCCTTACCTTTGGCCAGGTCTTCTTCTTCTTTTTTGTTTGTTGAGGTGGAGGGATCCTTTGCCACTAATGCAGGACTTGCTTTTGCTTGCTCTGCAGCCTGTAATCAAATTATAAATCACATTTTCAGGTGCATCAACAACTACAAGAACAAAAAGGATGCATCTGGGTCTCTGTGTTTAAGCGAACAACCTCAAAGGTCCCCAATTAAATACAACATTCTTTGCATTTATTAGATTATAACAACATAAACACAGGCATGAAAAATGAGAGATGCGACAAAAGACC
This sequence comes from Lepomis gibbosus, assembly GCA_029875015.1. Classification (NCBI taxonomy): domain Eukaryota; kingdom Metazoa; phylum Chordata; class Actinopteri; order Centrarchiformes; family Centrarchidae; genus Lepomis; species Lepomis gibbosus. The sequence continues at coordinate 6,235 of JAPMOB010248487.1, forward strand.
TTTTGCACTGAAAATGACTCAAAAAAACAGCCTATTCAACCCTACACACCTACCTGGGACCCTACAGCTGGGAAAGTGACACCCTGCTCACGTAGATTCTTGATCATGGCTGAGATCAGACTGAGCTGGGGGTCGTTACGGAAGTCCTCTGCCCACTCCACCATCAGGGCTTTCAGCTTCTCACACACTTTGGGGTGGCCCTGGGGACAATCATAAAAAGGCACATCATGGGACAAGGGAGCTGAATTGTAGCGTGAGCTCATTTTGAGTATTCAGAAATAATGAGCGGGCCTTGTGTGAACAACACGCTAAAATGAACAGATTACATCACATACCTTGTTTAAGACGTTACTGACTTCACTGGCAAACTCTCTGGAGCACACCTCCAAGTGGAATATTTTCCCACAGTTTGAGACACAAGCGCCAAGGAGCTGTGAGTACAGTGGTACAAACAATCAATCAGACTTACTCTTTAATACCTGTTAAAAGAGTTTTTTGGGGAGTTTTTCCGTATCCCATTGGAGGGTCTAAGGACAGAGGGTGTAGTATGTTGTTTGTAATTGTTAAGCCACCTGTTATATGGCAATATAAACAAAACTGACTTGACACATATTAGGATACTACTACACCACTAGCACACACACCTCAGTGAAAAGTTAATAAAGGGTAGATGACAAAAGGACTACGTGAACCGAACCACCACGTTCATAGCCTACTTACGGTCAGTGCCTGCATGGCCACATGGGGATCCTTGTGGTTCACTCTTCTCATTATAGAGCGGAGACATTCTTTGGGCCTGCAACAGGGTGAGAGAAATCAAAAGTTTGTGCAGTTGATTAACTGTTTTGCAAGGACGAAAGAACAATCCAGCTATGTTAAGGAAAATATGTCACCATAGAATATTTAGACATTAAAACACTTGTACACTTCATGTCCCTGGGTTCAACCTCCCACCCTGGGAGTGTGTTTATAATTGGAAAACTGTAAAAGGAACTTCTGTGTGTTAGGTTTAGAAAGAAGACAGTTAACTAACCCAGTGCGCGACTGCCCTATCTTATCACATATGTCCAGAATGAGGCCCCAGTCCTCAGCTGTGTTCATCTCACTGGTTGCTTTCTCTGCAGGAAAGAAGCACAACAACCAACGTAAGGAGAAAAGTTCAAGATCAGATTTTTCAAGACCTGTTCTTTTCACTGACAGAGAGGAGTATTGAGTTCGACAGACCAGCAGTTCATGCAGTGAATATAGTTTATAGCCTCTGTGCATTTGACTTTTTCTTCTCTTGTAAGTTACATTATGTTTACATAAAGTCAATCACTAATAAAAGTGGTGAAAATCGGGGCTGGTTCACACCTAAAGGCCGGCTTCTGAATCAAACCAATGCCAGGATGATACACTGTTATAATTTCCATTCACAAAAGCAAAAACTCAAAAGTTCCAGAAATTGTAAACAAAAGCCATTTGATGGAAATGTCGTTGCATTATTGGTGATACAGTCAGTGGGTAAAAAGACAACAGACCTCTCCACATTTCTACCTGGATATCTTACATCACGGAGCACCATCAGATTCATGTTGGTGTTGCAATAACACAGGCATTTTGAGGAAGAAACTCTTTATTAGATGGTCTTATCACAGATCATTCCACAACTTGTTTGCATAAATACAAAGTGAACCGGTAAAGTAAGTGGGCCACAATTGCAAACATGTAAAAAAACAGCCGGCCTATGCAAATGGCTAGTACAGTCATAAAAGCAGCTTATGTTTACACGCACTATACATAAAAAAGTTCAACATATCAAAACATGCCAACCTGTCATCACGAAATAAATATTACACATAATAATTAGCCTATTATTATTATGTACTGTAAGTATTTGTTGTTCTAGTATATCTTTCATATTTTGATAATTTTTCTATTCTCTATCCTATGGTAGCTTCCTTTGACTGGTTCGAATGGTGTTTACACCCCCAAAGTTCACTTGACAGCGGTCCCTCCGAGGTGCACCAGAGTGAATCAGAAATTTACACCAACCCAACGAACCAGACTGAACATGGTCAGTGTGAACCCACCCTAAAACCTTTTATAAACCTGATACATAACAGCCTACTATTCAACCATATCACCCATTTGTTTAGCTGCTTTAGTAATCATTAAGTACATATACCACTGAAAAACTGCACTAACAAATACACAAAGTGGTCATAAGTAGGTGAGCATTAAGATATAAATTTGACACCATTTACTTTAAAATATTGTAGCTATTTGTTCACTCTGTATTGGTGTATTGTTGTGAAACATGCAGCAAATCAATAAGTAGGAATTCTTTATCACTATATTGGATTGTTATATAGTTTTGTACAAAAAAGTGATTTGCTGAATTAGTCAAAACAGACTTGCATGTTATTTATTCATTAACAGATGTTCAGTTATTTTACAGAAAATGTACTATTAATATTCATATAGAAATTGTACATCAGATTACAAATACCAAAAGAGAGGATCTTATTTATTTATAAACACTGCCCGAAGAGACATGTAACTGCATTTATACAAGAAGAACAGAATAAACAGCCTGAAAATGACTACGGGATCGTGTTACCCACCATAAACGTTACGAAAGTAGCATTTACTGCTGGTTTTGCATGGTGGTGGTGCTGTATAATGAGGTGTTTGTGTACTTTGGCCACCTACTGCACACTGTACATGTTAATGAAGTGGTTAACCACTCGACACAGAACAAAGACAGAAAAGGGAAACAGAGTGACTTTATGGTTTCACACGCCACCGTATCCTTTTTCACTTGCAGTAATTGTGAGATGTCAGTCTCATCATACTGGTTAGCCAAAACACGATGGGATACAGTGAGGCAATGATGAGGCAGATGGCTAACGTTAGCTAGCTTACTAAAATGATCTGATGACAACATCTGTGTCCCACGCCTACATACTAATATCGCCTAAGATCAACTTTATGTATAATGTGACTTAATTAACTAAATTCAATATTACAAACTATGTGAACTATTCCCCCACCCCCCCAGCTTTCTGGATGCTATCACCAAAATGTTAGTTGCTGCTACAGCTAACTAAATCTCCATATTATAAGGTTGCAAGCTAGTTAGCTTTCTGGCTAACTGAGGGAATCATTAAAAATACAGGCAAAACATACATTAAAAAAAAATTAACACGGCCTACAGTCTGTCACATTATACAGCCTACAATATATACCCCAAGACATCGCTTCTGCAGGATAATATTTGAGCTGCACACAGCTTGAGAACACAAACAAAGCTGACTGACAAAAGCTACTTCAGCCAGCCTGCTACTAGCCCCCAGTTCTGATTACTCACCAACATCTTGGTCAAATGGGTTGGTCGTGAAGAGAGGCATTTCTGGCGTATTGACAACAAGAGATATTGCCTTCCCCTGTTATTTTCTTTCCCTCGGCGTCTTATTTCATGCAGCAAAAATGCATAGTAACGACAACTTCATGAATGTCAAATGTAGCTGAATATTTCTATTCTACACAGTCACTCCCTCGCCAGACGGCAACAAGCGAGGCATTCTGGGTAATTGAAGCCGACAGCCTAGTGTTAAAACAAACTGTTGTCTTCGACTGTAATTTAACAGCCAGTCATTCAGCTGTTAATGCGTCTGTCTCGACTTTACACAGGAGAAAATGAATCACAAGCTAAAATGCCACTGCAGTAAAAAAATAACATGTCATCGTCAGGTGATGGCGATCACGTGACGTCATCCCATCGCGTTGACCACACAACAGAAACAACTGCCAGTGATTTTAATGGCCAATTCCACATCCATAAATGCAAATTCAGCAGTTAAAAAAATACTTTGTCTGTTTTT